>JBAMJV010001391.1:0-257558 GCA_037951105.1 Echinarachnius parma | reverse complement strand
TATTTTATCTATCTTATTCATCTTGCTGGGGGTACGTGTGGACAAGCTCCTCTGGGCGACATGTCTCGAAACCGGCTTCCGCCTTGGTGGGATATGACTTAGACATGGTGGATGGATCTCGGTCACCTTCATGTGTGGTCTCAGAGTCTGGGCCTTTACTTTCTCTGTCCTGTTCATCTTGTCGAGGGTCGAATTACGTGTGGACAAGCTTATCTAGGCAACAGGCCTCTGTCTCGACACATGTTACCGACTGAGTGGGACATGGAATAGACATGGTAGATGGATCTCGCTCGCCTTCATATGTGCTCTCAGAGTCTGGGTCTGTACTTTCTCTGTCCTGTTCATCCTGTTGAGGGTCGAAATACGTGTGGACAAGCTTCTCTGGGCGGCATGCCTCTGTCTCGACACCGGATGCCGACAGTGTGGGGCAAGTAGATGGTCTCTCAGTCACCCTAATGCATGCTCTATTGGAAGACAAACTGTGTCCCTCACAAGATATCCCATCCAATCTCACGTGTACATCCCTTGAACTGGATAAGACATCCAGATTCTGTCCATATCTAGGTCGCCTCTTCATTGGTACGAGGTATCCATCGTCATCGATTATGCGTACATCGCGATCAAACGAACGGGAAGCGGTGCTGGATGATATCCGACTGTTAGATCCACTGTTGTCAAGAAGTGAATCTTGATCAGTCTTCCCCTCCTTACCAACCGACTCATACCCATGCTGCTCCTTCCACTCAGTGGTGTCATCCAGTAGTCCGTTACCATGATTACGATCGGAGTGATGAGTGATGAGGTTGATGTCGGCAGAAGCGCATGGAGCGTCAATATACGATCTTCCATCAAATGCCGATGGTAAGGGTGGACAATGAGTATCATGTCGATCAATGTTTGAAGCAGGTGATTCCATCCTTGAGCCGCACCCAGAGATATCTCCCGAAGTCAAAGGAGTATGGACTATATCATTGATCGTCTCATAGGTGACGTCATCTCGCGCTGAAGACCCTGATGTGAGATTTGTCACCACCACGTCATTAGTGCTGTATATCGGACCCGAGTGAGTGGGGTGTTGCTCTGCCCTTTTCTCCAAAATGTTCTATATCATATGGTAAAAGATGCACACATACGTTATAGGCATGTAAAGAGAAACGTTTAAACATCATAATCATGGAGTCCATGATTGAAGTGTAATAACAATGTCTATACATTTCTAAGAACAAAGCTGTAACCGTTAAAGGAATAGTTGAGTTTTGGTAGAGAAGGCGCTAGACTACTTAATTTTTTTGTGAGGTAATGAAAAACTGAGTGTAAAATTTGAAAGAGCATAATATTTAAATAATAAAATCATCTTTGTTTGATCAAAATCGGTTCAGAGACGGCTGAAATATCAATAAATATAACAATTTGTGAACCAGCAGTTAAAAATTCGAAAAAAATGCTTCCTCTTTTCAAAAAGTTACAAAATAGGTATTTAAATAGTTGTTGGTTATTTCGCTATCTAATCACTATTTCAACAAAGCATCACATGCACAATATTTTAATTTAAAATGGTTGAAACCGATGGGTGTTTAGAGAGCGCCCTCTCACGTTTTAACGGCTCTTTTTGAATGATAACATGATCTTTACTACGTCATTTGTAATTTTGTGTTCCTTTCTAGTTATAACTATTAGTTTGTAATGTAATGATGCAGGTTTTGGTTACTACAATTCAGTTTCACCAAAACTGTACTCTCCTTAAGTGTAAAGCCCGTGTCACATATCACCGGATAGCGTTAACGGAGCCAAATTACCAATCCGTTCGTCTACGTTCGTATGCGTTTCTTGTCCGTTTTTTGCGCGAAAAGTACCCCTTTACCGGAGATTTAGGGAAAACGCATGCGGTCCCTCCGACCCCGGAGTGGGGGGGGGGGGGGGGGGGGGGGGGGGGGGGGTTTGCTCGGCGAATAAGTTTCTTGTTAGGCAAAAGTCCGTTGTTCTATCCGGCGGAAAGTTTTGTGCATGAAGCTAAAGAGGCGACTTTCACCACCGACTAATTTGATTTCGAAAATGTTTTATCCGTAGGGCGTCCGTTAACGATATCCGGTCATATGTGACCGAGCCACATTCAGTACACCGGGTTTTTACAAGCTATTCTTATTACGTTACCTTTGTGATGAGAGTTATGATCATTGTAATGAAGACAATCCCAGCAGCCATTAAAACCAGATGATAAGACATCAAAGTGATTCCACCAGCTAGGCCTGTGATAGTGATATCAATGAGGAACTATTATGTCGTTTGATTTCATTTTTTTTATTCCATTTTCTTAATTGTATGGAATTACATAACGGCTTAGTTTATTTCTGAAACGTGTTTTAATAACTAAAGGACAAACAAATACATTACAACTTGTTCGGATTTGAAAAAGGAACAAAAGTGAGGGACTTAAAGGGCAATGCAACTCAAGAATAGAGTTTATCCTACTTTATACATCGTAATATGCCTGTTTATTATATATAACATTACTCCGACTCAGATTTCTGCTTTGGGAGAAATATGTGAAAACTCTATCGGGTTTACCACTATTCATGCGAACACTGGAGGCCGTGCGGACTTACGGTCAGTGATATGCACTAATGCTTTTCTATAGCACGTATTGAAACCATTGTCTGAATACTTGTAGATGCTTTGACGAGTCTGCAAATCGGTGAAAAGCTTTTTGTTCGGCCCGTAGCACACTCGTCAGAGATTGCAAAGCATGTCGGGCAATTACAAGAACACCTTTTGCCGCCGCAAGAATTAGTAAAATGTGGGTATGTTCACGTAAGGATTTCATGGGATCCAGGAGGCCAAAATTGCCAAGTTATGTATCAAATAAAATGTATGTTCATCCTCTAAACGATAATAATAGCCGAAAGCCATAGTTTCATTGCCCTTTAAGGATGTTTATGTTCTCCCATTAAAACTCAATATATATATATATAAAACTCTATAAATTCTCATCACACTGACATTACACTTGAACTATAAATATACGGCAAACGGTTTTCTTCTTTATTTTGATTGTATGATATGATTATCTTATAATTCCTTTAATTTAATTAAGAATAATCTAAACAATATGTCTTTTGTTACGCAAGGAAAAATAACATATTGTATATAATACACCTTGTAATTCCTTTTGTACATTTAATGAAATTGTGTTTGTGATTTATGTATTGTATATAATTTGTATTTGTCGTGCTAAAATGGAAACTAAAGACTTTATGAAATTTGTCACTATTTTACACGTACCAATTAATGTACTATTTATTTAGGACATAAATAATGTATTTTAATTTCTTTCTGTTGTCTTTTTGTTGCCATGTAAGATTGTTGTCCCTAAGCGTATAATTGTTTATCTCATATACCTCAAGGTTATTTCGAACATTGGTAAGCTTATCGTTTATTATCACCAAGAAGGAACAGGCATTGCATGTAGATTCACAACAAGCAAACAAATCAAAAATATCATAGTTGAAGTAACTTACTTGATTTACTCAGCTCATCGGAATTATTTTGCAAATCCTTTGTTGCTCCAACAATAACTGCTTTAGAACTTGTTCCACTTAGAGGAGTGACATTCGTACCTTTATAAGACATAAATATGTTTGCATGTCACTGACGTTACTAGTACGTTACATGAATCAATAACGTGTGTATTTATGTACATGTAGTATAAACCAAACTGGTTCGCAACATCACTAGTATTGTTTTTTTATTTATAGTTTATCTCTTTTGGTGGAAATACTCTTGTCAACAGCAAAAATGCATACAAAATATAATAATGTTAGAATTACATGTATGCTATTCTTGGTTGATGTAAATTAGTCCTAAATGAATGGGTCAGCATTTGGGGTTCTTAGCCCGTTCCGATCGTAACTTAGACCAAGATTAAAATTTACAAGTTGAATAAACATTTAGGAGACATGCATAATCAAATCGATATTGTTGATAAATATTGATAAACTTCAGCGACTGAGTGATTTCGTGCCTCTGTTATGTCCCTGCCCCAAATTATTTCGACAAACACGCTGTCTATAATACATATTAATGAAAAGTAAACATTTTACAGGAGAACATTCAGATAATGAAATCTTGAAAACAATAATTACCTTGTACGATCAAAGGTGAAACATTAACACTTTGACTAGGAGATGAGATAGTACTGAGCGTGGGTTGTTCTGAAGCAAAAATTCATTTAAAAAGGGAATAAAAAGCATGCATGAAATGTTATCATGGAAAGTTTGTTTGTTTGTTTGTTTTGTTTGTTTATTTCCGAAATCACAACAATAAATACAGTAATGAAGTGCAACGGGGGATTGACCCAATTCAGCAGAATTGAAAAAGACAAAACCGCTGTTCTTCCTTGGGGTCCCACAATTAGATACATTAGAGTAACTCTTGTATTTACTGGTGCAATAAACAGATATTTGTTTTTTGTTTCTATGTCTCAATTTTTAACTAAGAAGTTAATCTAAGAAGCGAATCCCGTTGGAATCCCATTTTCTTTGCCTTCTTTTAATCACAATTATTTCTGGTCAGTTTCTTTATATGTTTGAATTAAGAAGTTTATAGTCAACAGTACGATCAAGACACAACTATATTGTGTACATGTATTGTATATTATACTATATAATTACCAATCTTAACGGGATTCAGTTGAATCCAAAATCCAGACCTTGCTGAACTGTGATCCGTCGTAAATATGATTGTGAGAGTCGAGGTATCCGATTTAAAGTCTAGGTAAACAAGAAAATCATCAAAAACATGTCCAGTCCAGTCTTTCCACCCTCCTCCTTGATTGGTAAATGTCTCGACCCCATCTCCGATGTAAATATGGTCTCTTCCATTCTCCACATTTAGTGCTCGCACAATCACCGAGATTACGTGGTCATCTGGAGCTCTTATACATCCATTTTTAGTTTTTGCTGCGCGCTTCGCGCGCGAACAGATTATCTCAGTTTGCTGTGTAACTTGTGTATGGTCTGGGGTGAGTACTTTTTCTGTACCAGGCCAAGTAGTTCCCGTGTGGGCTGGCATTTCCCCCCCCCCCCCCCCCCCCTCCCAATCCCTCCCCCTCAGTGGCTCTGTCCCCAGCCCTCGGTCGATTCGCTCCCTTGGGACTCATTCTTGGCTGTAGGCTATGTTGTTGGATCATACATAATGTGGCAAATGATTTATTTTGGAACTGTGTATGACACTAAATACAATATGTGTGCATGTGTTGGGGTGCATATTTATTAGTGTGTCAATTATTTGTTTTCTTTGTGAAAAATATATTATTTTATTCGTCTACTTCCCATCCTCCTTTTAAAATGCACATCAACATAATATTACATACATGTACATACACTTAACTCAACATAGTCGAACTCACTTGATTTGTATGTTGCCGATATGACTATTATGAAAGAAGATGTGCTATCTGTAGAACGAGTGGTAGTTAGATATTTTATCCATGCTGCATTTGTCACTGACGTAACAGGACTTGGCAAAGATCGCCCACCAAAGATTGCCAACTGTGTAAATGGTCTTGTACTAGAAAACGTCATTATGTCTGCATCTTGATTTATTCCATCTCCGATCTGTATAAAATCATATCCCGCATCAAGACTAAATGCTGTAAACGAAACACTGACTCTATAATGTTTCGAAGTGTTGAAAGTCCACACGTAAAAACGATATGATGGACCATGGATAGTGGATGAGTTTATGGTGATTGTACTTTCTCCCACAGGGTCCAGTGAATAGTGAGCTGAAAATTGATAAAAAAACAAAGTTAGTAATTATAGCAATTAGCAAACACTAAATCACAACGGTAAATGCACGCCAAATAATAAACAGTTCGTATTAATGTGTTGCTATAAGTTTAGGAATTCTATGATGTGGACTTTTAGCACTGCATCAACAGATCAAGACGTCTAACAGTTGTGAACGATACGTATATAAACTCTCATATTTTGCGAAGTTTTAAAAGTAGCCTACACAAGGATTTGTATAATTGTGTTTATAACTCAGGGCCCCGTTGCAGGTAGAGGTACAATCGATTGTAAGTTGCCATTAATTGTAAGTCAACAAAATTGTGAATTTCAACCAATAAGATTTGTGCATTCAGTCACATGATCTGACGTGCAATTAATTGCAACTTTACAATCGATGGATTGCATCTCTTTCTGCAGCGGGTCCTCAATGTTGCAGAAAGAGTTGCAATCGATTGTAAAGTTGCAATCAATAGCAAGTCACAACATGTGAATAAATGCACAAATCTGATTGGTTCAAATGTACCATTTGTGTTTACTTGCAATTTTACAATTGATTGCAACTATTTGTACAACTCCCCCAGATGAACTTAATATCATAATAATTTCTCCGCGCGGGTCTACAGGGCGCTGATAACTGACTAAATCGAAACGAATCATGGTTGGGTATATACAAAACGATCTATCTTACATATAAATTAATACAACAAATATTCAGTACTCGATAATCACATAAAATGAACACGACTAATGTGTTTGAACAGAAATATTGAATTAACTCTGATCAACAAAGACAAAGTAGAAAGAAGGTTAACTTTGGCTTTGAAAAAAGTTCTTATTAATAACAGACCAATTTATTGGTCACACTTTCCAACAGATTATAATGTAAAGTACACTTCAGCTAGCTATCCACAAAATACAACAGCAAAGTTACTATTCTATCAAATTAATTTACATATTGTTGGGGAGTTTGATGGTAAACAGAGTTTGAATCCGTTGCTTGATTAAAATCTTGACTCAAACGTCATTCATAGTTTTCATGTATATCATTTGATTGTAATAGCTTCACCGTCCGACGAGGCACACATTTACATATGAATTATACTTACTGGAAGTAGTGAAGACTGGTTGAATGAAATGTCCCATGAAAACACAGAGGAAAAACATCTTTACAAACGTTTCCCATACACATTTTGCAGAAACATTCATATTGCTATATTATTTGATCCCCCGAGGCTTAGTAGCAAACAATAATGACAGTAAGGGAATTATGTCCCGCACTGCAAATACTGGATGGGAAGATACACCTACTAAATCCCGTTTGGGTACTCTACATTATGAACGATGTTAAACATTTGCATTGAAACTTATGATTCGAACAACGCTTATCAAAACAAATTTCTTTCCATACAAAGACATCGAAAGTGAAACGACCCTACGTTCAAGGAAGAGATGAAGCAGTACAAAAAAATGAGATAACACAAATAACGCACTTCGCGTTTTCGCTTTCGTGCCAAAGAATAACTGCATCCTTTCTCATTTCGCATGAAAATAAATATATTCAGATATGATATTATTTTAGATGGATACGGGGTTGATAACTTTCCTTCGAAATAAAATATTATAGAAACTATAATCAAATAAATTAAAATTCTGAACCGCGCGTCCTCAACACACAAATTATGATAGAAATGAATAATCAACTTTTGTATCGGTCTCGGCCATCTAAACCAGTGGTCTCGGTCCCGGGCCACGGGAAGGAAGTAAACAAATAGGCTTTCTATAGCTCAGCTGGTAGAGCACCCGTCTAGCAATCCGGAGGTCTCGGGATCGAATCCCTGAGAAACCCTATTTTCGTCACCCATGTTTTCATTATACTCTTTTCTGGTCAGTTTTCCTGTTTGAAACAAATAAAAATGATTTTTGCATCGTTTTCCTGTGTGTGTTTTTTTTTTTTTTTTTTTTTTTTCGGGGGGGGGGGGGGTAGCCCATAAGAGGAGAGGGTTAACATTAAACCCTATACATAACACATTATATTTTGGTATCGGGTTCGGGTCTCGGGTTCGAATCCGTGATAAACCCTATTTTCATTGCTCATTTTTAAATTTATATCATGTACATGTATGTATTTCTGGTCAGTTTCCCTATGTTTGAACAAATAAAAATGATTTTTGCATCGTTTTCCTGGGTTTGTTTAGCCTATGAGAGGAGCGGGTTAAACGAATCCATGCAGAAGGCAATTATATCCGTAGTTACATAACACGTTCTATTTTTGTTTCAGAGATGAAAACAAAATCATATCACATCATCACGAAAGTGATCTTGTATCAGATGGATCTGTATCAAGTATGATCATGGCCCGTTTAGGCTTTGGCACCCTTGATAAAGTGAGTGTGATTTAGAAAATGGAATTAAACGATTTATCAGCTGTATTGTTCATACGCCTTCCAATTTAATTTCCACTGTCATAGAGATTTTCTTTTTGTATTATTCCAAAATAATTTGATTGTAAAGCGCCAAGAGATGATTATATCATTCACTATTGGGCGCTATATAAATCAAACATACGAACACATGTGAACTTGCAGCTTGTGTATAAAGCCGTTACTTTAAGCAAATTCCCAAACTAGTTATGCAGCGAAATGTTTATCACGGAATAGCATTGAATCTAATCAGCTCATTGTCGATAGTTTGAAGGAAATATACACGTTTACATGCGTGTTTATATTTGATTTATATTGCCCCTATTTTATTGTTATTGATAACAGTGTATACAGGGTTATGTAACTTTTAGCGAATTCCCAAAATGTATTATTATTGAAATGCATGTTTTTCCCTTTATATTAGTGTCCCATTTGTTGTGATTGTGTAATCATGGAATGTGCACTACACCTAAATATAGGGCAAAGTCAAGATTGAAATGTAGAAAAATGCATTATTCTTGTATGACTGCCTTTTCAACACCATTAATAGCAGTAGCACAACTAACCTATTAAATAAATAGAGAATGCACATTGACAATAGCATTGCATTTTGCATTATTTCACTTTTGACTCGGTTCCAAATATTAAGGTGTACTGCACATTTCATATATGGATTGTACAATCCATAATCCATAATTACAAATATCATTACAAATGGGCCATCAATGTAAAGGGAGGTACACAGGAATGTCAATGATATCAAATTTGAATAGGAAAATTGAGGGAGGGATAAAATTATGCAAAGATTGGGAATCAGAATCAACATTCGCCTTAGCCAGTATTCATCTCATGCATGACTTTATCAAATACAGTGACACCTCATTATAACGACCATGTTAGGTCCATTGAATATACCTCGTTATATCAGATATCTTGTTGTATCAGGCCTAAAAACAATGAAATACATAGAACTTGGACCTGTGAAATTAACTTGATATATCAGGTACTGTAACATCATTATACCGGAGCTCATTATAAAGAGGTTCAACTGTTTCAAGATGAAAAGCAAACAAAAAAAAGTCTTCAAAATACACACATTTACACCCAATAAAAATCAGTCAAATAATCCTTGGTTTTAGATCACTGTAAAATGTTTAAGTTTTATTTTATTCTTAGTTTGAACAAAACAAAATAGAAACAACATTCTTGGATATTATTATGAATGTAGACAACTCTTAGTCTCATCCGTTTTCTTCTACAATTACAAAGTCGTATTGTATGTCATTACTTCACAATTGGCGAGTTCATCCTATCTCGTTTACCCTAAAATCAGTGTTTTAATAATGAGGGTGAAATAATAAAGTCAAACCTGTCTATAGTGCCTACCTCAGGGTAACAAGAACAGTGGCCACTGTAGGCAGGTGACCTCTATAGAAAGAGACCATTACATTGCTTTTCTCTGCAGGGGAACAATTTTGGTTGCCACAATAGGCAGGTTGGCTGCTATAGACAGGTTTGACTATTATATCACTACATGTACTAATAATAATTAGTTATATATTTTTCTAGCAATGGTGGTATGTGCTTTGTTCTGTACCCCCGAAGAGGCCTGCGTCTAATGCATTTCGGAAATACGTTTCAAGCTTATTGTTATCAATTTAAAATATCAGCCTAAAACACTTATCATAATTCTGATTATAGGATAAAACAAACAAGGATTAATGCATCCATTATGTACATATGTGAGTCCTAAAGATATTATAAGGAAAACAAAAATATACCTATGAACATGTATTTTTGTTAAAACAGTGGAACTTTTTGAAGGAAATAATCATTATGTAACAAAATATATAATCACAAAGCTCTTAGCCTCCTAATATTTCAAATGGGTGGATCATTTCATGAGAATCGACATTATGATAACTATCACAAGTTCTAATAAAACAGCAGAATTATGTTTTCAAAATCCAATACAATAGCGGCCTAATATCTAAAAACAAATGTATAGGAAACCATCATTATGTCACAAAAATATATTGATCAAAAAGAGCAAAGAAAATGGGATTGCTGCGGGATTCGAGCCAAAGACCTCCGGATTATATATTAGACCAGCGCTCTACCACCTGAGCAATAGAACACTCTTGTGCGTTGCTCGTCCCTGAAACCCCTTAGTTTTTAATCAATGCGCCGCTTTCACGAGCACCGCACTAGGGTTTTCTATAGCTCAGGCGGTAGACCACCAATATAGCAATCAAGAGGTTTGGGGTTAGAATCCCATTTTCGTTATTCTTATTCATTTATATTATGTATTTCTGGTCAGTGTCTCTATATGTTTGAATTAACAAATATATATAATCACAGGCTTTTAGCCTTCATTACAAGAATAGCTTAATATTTTTTTTTAAACGAGTGGAACATTTCAAGGTTATCATTACATTAAAAAAACATACTAAAAAATAAGCAATTGTCATTATGACCAAAAATATATATCCACAATTCTCTATTTTAATACACTTATGCTTAAAAATGTGTGGAATTGAAGGAAATCATCATTATGACCCAACATATAAAAACCACAAGCTCTAAGTCTAAATACAGTATCCTAATACTTCAAACTGGTATGAAACTTGGAATAAAATCATTTATTATGACCCCAAAGAGTCAAAAGCTTTTTTTGTTTTCTGTTCAACTTCAAGCATCGTCTTCTTAGGATATAATTGTTGCACTAGTCATAAGATTATAAACTCTCACTAAAATAGTTAAACAAACTTTTCCCCCTACACAAAATATTCAATGATAATGAATTTTTCCATAGTGTTGTTTACGCTTTATTGATTTACAATTTTCATTTGACACTCTTTCATAATTATGAAAACACAAGGTAAAATGTTATAGAAGAGTAGAACATCTTAGTAGGAACGACATGGAAGAATAAATCATCTGTATTAATTATCTGAACATTTGTTTTTATTAAACCATACAATAAATTGACCCGAGCGTGTATTAACTACTATGGTACAATATGCATTTACCTTAGGCACTTCCTACAAGAAGGATTCTATCATTTCTGAATTTAAAATTTTCTCCTTTTGGCCCAGGCAGGCTGGTCAAATCAGGATTTCTCATATGTCAGTGAACTAAAACCTGAACCTGATGGGCCCTAAACAAAGAGAATCATTAAACATTAAAAATACCTTTTATTAATGCCTATTTGGGCAGATACATTTTGGATTAATGCGAGGCCTGTAAAGTGTCTTAACTCCACGAAAATTACTTGGGAGCTTCCTCGTTTCTCTTCTACCGTGTTGTTCAGCTTATGGTAAGAAAAGAATAAAATAGGGTTAGATTTCTTCAAATGCCCCTTTAGTATGACGATATCTATCATTCAGCTCAAAAGCGTTATAAACCTCATAAACGTCCGTTGTAAAAGCTGACGCATATTTTCGCTTTTTTAACCCGGAAAGCAGTGTTCTTTTTTAATGAAACTTTCACACATCATTCGGACACATCTTACAATGATTTTGGTACAGGATTGAAGTCTCAAATGTCATTTTAGGCAATATCTGACACTTTACAGGTGCATCTTTAATTGAAATTTGGTAGCCTAAAGCAAATGTTTAATGGTTTCCGGCCACAGTGAATAGCAAGCCCCGGCTAATTAAATGGGTAGAACTACACAAATGTTAGAACTTCAATAATATTTGAAAGTACAATTGTATAAATGCTTTCTAAATCAAGTTTATCGTAATTCTCGTCACAAGTGATTTTGGATTCATAACATACTCAAACAAATCTAACATTCATAACTATATTTTTTAAACAAAACTATATATCTATATATCTTGGAACACATTAAGGCCTGGATCCTCAAATTATTGCTTAAAACAAACTAAATATAATTGTTGCAAAACAGATAAATTGTTAACAATCCATTACAAAACTAAATAACTTCAACAAAACAATGCCCTGATTAAAAAAATAAAAAACAGAATTATGTCATGTGAAACAGAACATTTTCAACCATCATCCACAATATACCTTTCTAAATTGTGTAGCTTTAGAAATTAAGAGACAAGGAAAAACCTGGATTTGTTTTTTGTTTTCACTTAAAGTGTGATCAAAATTGGAGGAAAAAAATCAGAAAACTAGAAACTTTTAACTCTAATTTACCCTTTTCTGCATTTCATCGCCTTTTAGCATTCCTTCATACCAAAAAATATGTGTCACCGATAATAGGTTATTATTTGAATAGTATACACAAAAGAAGTAACAAATCTCTGAACTGTACAAACGAGTACATCATTAAACAAATTATGTCCTAATATAAAGAACATAAGTATGTTTACTCTAATTAAGGAGTATTATATCATCTTATATTTTCCTCTGGATTTCTTTACACGGTATAAAATGATCTTCGTTATGATCAAACATAAATTCTTACATTTTAAACAAACCAACTATTTAGATTGCATACACAAAAACAAATGCAGATGAATTTATCTGGTATAAAAAGTAATGTGTGTGCCCACAGAATAGCTTTTCAATGCAGGTAAATAGTTAATATGGTTTCATTTTTCCCTTATCAAGGTTTCATTTAATTTCCTTTATCTCTATGTTTCATATATTTTCCTTTATCAATATCAATATCAACATTATTAACCCATTCAAGACAATATGAATTTGCTATTACATGCATTCGCCATAGACCCCAGCCTGAGTATTTTCGGGACCAGTCCTGAATGGGTTAACCCCGTTCACATCGAGATTCTGAAATCCTCATAGACTTTGTACATAGCCCACCCGGTTCCCGTATACAACGGGTTAACACTTTTCGTATGTATCCCCTGTAAGAAAATAACTTTTACAATTAAGTAGCAGCGCAATGGATAAATTGATAAATGGATAAATAACACGTTTCCAACATGAGAAACTAGTAAATTAAAAAAACTTTCTCCTCCTATATATATACTAGAATTAATTATGCGCATCCGAATAGTTTTACTAGATAGACGGCGCTATACAAATGCTGGACAAGTAAGTAAGTAAGTATACTCACAGATGACATTTAATTTAGAGAGAATATATCAAGTAACTAATTTGTTAAAGCCAAGATAAAGATAAAATCAGCTAGATAAGTCTTCTCTCCTTCTCCTTTCCTGCATGGCGAGAAATTATGGAAAAAACAGAAAGAGAAAAAGATGGAGAAAGAGTATTATTATTTTATTCGGCATCATACAGGTACATCAAACAGAACAATAAAACATGATAGGTACGTAAATCTTAATGTCTGCTGCACCTGGTCAATTTGCCTAGGAATTGAAAAGTTAAATGAATACCTTTATTCCGCAGACCTTCCTCCCCTTACCCAAACCAGGAGCAGCTGACAGAGAGAATAATTAATTCATAAGAAATAAATCTCATCCTTCTCTTAAAGTGAAACCAGTAAAGTGTCTAACTCCACGTAAATTACTTGGAGCTTCCACATTTCTCTTCTACCGTGTCGTTTGGCTTATGGTAAGAGAAAAATAAAATAGGGTTAGATTTTTTTAAATGCCCCTTTAATATGACGATATCTATCATTGATAATCATTCAGCTCAAGAGCATTAATGAACGGTCATAAACCTCATACACGTTATACAGTAATTCGTTGTAAAAGCTGACAAGGTTTTTTGCTTTTTTAACCAGGAAAGCAGTGTTCTTTTTCAATGAAACTTTCACACATCATTCGGACATATCTTACAATGATTTTGGTACAGGATTGAAGTCTCAAATGTTATTTTGCAACCTGATCTTGCAACTAATAGATGATACCCCCAACCATCATCTCATTCTTATTCTTTACTAAAAATCCCCAAAACAGTTTCAACATTGAACATACCTGACCGGGGGGTTGCTCGATGGGCAGCGGGTTGGCTTGCCTCTTGGTTGGAGGGGGGCGCTTCATGCTCTGCTGCAACTCCGGCGAGTAATACGTGATGCCCCCGAGCATCTGTTGGGGTTGGGGTAGGCCCTGCACCTGTATACCACCGGAAGGGCTGATCGGGGGTGCCTCCTTCATGAGGGGTGGTGGTAGTTGGTGGGAAGGGGGAGGGGGTCGTGGCTGTGGGGGCTGCGCTCTCGCGTGTGGGGGAGGGGGCCCCTGAGGAGGGGGTGGACGCTGCTGCTGCTGTGGAGGGGCTGGTGGGGGCCTCTGAGCATGCTGTCCAGGGGGGTGGGCCACCGACTGGAAAATAAATGAAAAAGAATGAACAGTGTTAATATCTCAGTAAACTTTATTGATTTTATTATTTTTTGTTTTTATTGTCATGTGATATTTCTCTTACTAAAGATTAACAAATTAAAATGTAGAATACAGTTGGTAATTTCTAAAAACAAAAATGCTAATTAATGTCAAAAACTTGATATTGTTTTCATATCACAACGTCACATAAAATACTGGTATATATTGTGGTATATGTTGTCTTTGGTTTATATGGTATATAGTAAACCTGCCTGTTCCTAAACATGGGGCAGTGGTGACAGACAAACATAACGGAGGCACCCACGAACTGTGACCTTTTGACCAGTGACCCAACTTACTTGATGGTCAACAATCATACAAAATACTGTGTTTTGCGCCAATGTGCCAAAAGGAACAAACCCATCAAGTAACTAGATGGATCTTCTCCGCTATGACGCGATTTTAATATCAAGCCCAAATTAACATGCACTGAATTAATTTTGTAATATATTTTTCATATATTTTGAGTCCTGTGACCTTGACCATATGACCCCAAACTTTGATGGCTACATTGGCTTGCTAAGAAACATTCAGGTATCAAGTTTGATTGAAATCTATATAGTTCTTGAGAATTTGCCATTACAAGCATTTTTGCATGTATAATGAATGAGTCCTATGACCTTGACCTCAACCTCATTACCCCAACATTGTATGGCTACATTGACTAATAATGATCATACATTCAGGTACCAAGTCTGATAGAAATCTGACATTCAGTTCTTGAAATATTGCCATTATAAGCCATTTTTGCATATATTGAGTCCTGTGACCTTGACCTTTTACATCATGACCCCCAAATCTACTCAGATCATTGCCACCCCGATATGTACACTCATACCAAGTTTGAAATTAATCCATCAACCGGTTTGTGAGAACGATGCATTATTACAGATATATTGAGTCCTGTGACCTTGACCTTTGACCTCATGACCCCAAAATCTAATCAGATCATTGGCACTCCAAGATACATACATGAACCAAGTTTGGTGAGAATCCGTCAATCGGTTCTTGAGATAACGCGATAACGAGCTATTTTGGCATATTATAAATGAGCCCTGTGACCTTTGACCTCATGACCCCAAAATCTAATCAGATCATTGGCACCCCAAGATACATACATGAACCAAGTTTGGTGGAATCCGTCCATCGGTTCTTGAGATAACGCGATCACGAGAACGGGACGTACGGACGGACGGACGGACAACCCGAAAACATAATGTCTCCGGCTACTTCGTTGCGGAGGCATAAAAATGTGTTTTACTCAACACAACTATAGGTCTGTGAAATATTAATTATACAGATCAATAACTAAATGAAATCTCTCATCATCAACGATTTACCGGAGGTGGAACGTTGGCATAGTGTGGCATATACACCTGCTGCATGTTTCCAACCATGGGGCAGTGGTGGCCGACAAAACATGACAGGGGTGCCAATAAACTGTGACATTCGACCCCATGATCCCATTTCTATTCAGATCACTTGATAGTTAGCATGCATACATCATTAACTCTCATCATCTAAAACTTACCGGAGGTGGTACGTTGGCGTAGTGAGGCATAGACACCTGCTGGGAGTTTCCAACCACGGGGTAGTGGTGGCCGACAAACATGACGGGGGCACCCATGAACTGCGGGGGCGGAAGATGGTTGGGTGGTGGGGGCTGCGCCATCTGAGGGGGAGGGAGGTTGGGGCTGAAGAACGCCGCACTTGGTAGACCGGGGGCTGGACCACGCATTCCTGAGTTGAATCAAGTTGGATTGAAAGTGGTTTATTGAATAAAAAGTACATATTCAATGTAGCAGCTTGACAGCCAAGTTGAAAACAATTTTTTACAAAGATCTTAGAAAACAAATTTACATGCATGTAGTGTACATAGTAGCTTGACAGCGAAATTGAGTACAATTTTTGACAAAGAACATAGATAACAAATTTGCCTGTAAATAGAATACCCACATATTGCAGTTCTAATTTACCTACATCAAGCCTCAATCTAGCAATACGATAAACTACGCCATAATCCAACTACCAGGATGTAAAAATCAAATGAATTATTGAATGGTAAATTTAAAAAAAGTAAAACAAGCAAGATTTTATACGGCAGTGTCTACAGTGTTGACAAAGAAACCCTTATTATGAAGTGTTTGTTGGAAATAATGAGCAGAATAAAGAGTCATTGGTTAAAGTGGACTTCCACACGATTTCAAGCTTCTAATGATTGAAAGACAGATATTCTAGGTCAATAAACACAATTTTTTATGAAAAAAGTATGATTGCGAGTTCTTATAATTGGCTTTGAAATTCTAATGACACAAATTCGCTAGCGAGCTTGTTCTATCCCAAAATGCACCAATGTGTGACGTGCGACCCTCACTATGCGCCTATCTATATTTTTTACACTGCAGCGAATGTGTTCTTTTGATCGGACCATTACAATGCTCGATCATGAATAGTTTAGTCCATGATGCGCCACTCAACCGTGCCTTTGAGCATTACTGCATTGTTTAACCGTTTGAAAATACTTGTCTGCACGAAATTGTAAAACGTTTGGCTTTCATTGGAATTTGAAAAGACACAAAGTCCTGTAAACGTGGTTATTGAATTTGCTGGCTCTGCATGACCAGCTATTATGAATGACACATGCAGTGATCACAATGCAGTGGCACCGGATTCAAGCCTACTCAAGAAATTGAGCAAAGTGAGGGTGCTACGTAAGGGTCTCATGATTGTGTGCAGTATATTTAATTATTTCCTCAGAGTTAATGACATTAGAAAAATCTCTTAGAAATCAACCAAAGAGAGTCAAATCCTGAAAATATTCAAGCACATCCCTAGATTTATTTCCAATATGCTGTATTTTGTTTAAACTCGTCCGGAATTCTCCTTTAACAAAAATTAATGAGCAAAATCGGTCAAGAATTTCAGTTGTTACTTTGTCTTTGTTATGACCGAAAGGGTTGTTATTATCAAAATTACAACTTTTGTTCAACCTTGAGGCCTTTTTTTGGCCTCTGTTTGGACGGACCTGTATGGTTATGTGGAATTTAACAAGAACACAATAAATACCTGGGTGAATGTTGACATCGTGCTGCACCAAGACCTCTTGAGGCGACGGGTGCGGTGGCGGTGGGACCATTCTCTGAGCCTCTGGACTGCCGGCAGCCAACACGTGGGGCTCACCTCCCCTCACCTGGGCGGGGTGGATGTGGTGAGGGGGTGACGTCATGGGAGGGGGGTGCTGCAGGGGCGGCGTGTGGGTGGGGTAGTCTGTTCTCCCTTGCTGCTGCTGCTGCTGCTGCTGCTGCTGCGAAGCCGGGTAGCCTGGCAAAGAAGACATGACATAAAGGGATTTCAGATATTAAGAAACAATAATAAATGCAAGAAGAGTGTGATATAATGGTTCATATATTGGACTATGAGCAGGGTAACTGATTCACCCTACAAAAATTCACAGATGCCATATATTAGAGTATGAGCAGAGTAACTGATACACCCTACAAACATTCACAGATGCCATATATTCGAGTATGAGCAGGGTAACTGATCACCTTACAAAATACACAGATGCCATTTTTTACTTGCCCGGGTTACAATGTTTTACTATGTTTGGGGCCAGCAGATTCTGTTTTCTGGCCATTAGAAGTTCTCGGTTTTGCTTGCACGACAGGGCCAGCATGAAAAAAGAAGATAATTTTGAGGACTGGTTTTTATACATTCCTTGCCCCCTCTGTTGCCGAGACAAATAACGCTTCCTTGTTCTTACTTATTCTCAGCAAGAACAAGAAAGACCAGCACAAAAAAGAAGTCCATTTTTATCACTGGTTATATACGTACCTCTATCTCCCCGTGCTCTGTGCTCTTGATCCTGTGGGTACATACTGGGACCCTCTGGGCCACCCCTCTGTCGCTGGGACGAATAGCGCTTAGGTCTGCCACGCTGAGAATGAGTAACAGAAAACAAATGGATAGTCAGATAATAATGATATTAATAATAGGTTCGATTTAATAGTAAAAAGCTTACTCATGAAATACAATTTTCGGGCCAGTAAATTTTTCTTTTGGGTCGCCAGAGAAGAGGGAAGAAATTATTTCACTGGCCCGACTGGGCCAATGACAAAAAATGTAAGTTTGGAGCCCTGTATGATACAATATCATCTCTTTTTTAAGTGTACTTTTAAACATTTTATGATAATTGTATTACTCAGATTATGTCTAGTTTTGAATATCTAAGTTACGCAACGTATCAAGCTTCCAGCTTGTAATGCCAGACCCCTGAATATGTCTGCTTTTGTTTTATTTTGCGATATTTATTTCATATGCAATGTATCGTTGTCAAACATGCAGTAATATTGTGCAACGTTATTTGTGATAATAACATGCTTCAAACACTGCACAGCAGTTTTCCATATATGTGCTTTGGGAGTGCAGATTAATTTTAGTGTGCGTACATATTTATGGTCATTTCTAACATTTGTTTGTTAACATTTTTTTCTTCGCTTTTTTGTCAACTTTATAAATTCACAGATGATTGATGATATATTTTTCCACATTGTCAGGAAAAAAGCAATTATTACAAGTTATTTTCTTTCCAAACAGGTTCTTTAGCTTGAAAAAATAAAATTTACAAACCTGTACATCTCTCCTGTCAAATCTGTCTTGCCTTTGTTCTGATTCTGGGCCTTGTGCTGACACTGTGACAGAAGAAAAGGATTGATGATATTCAGTGAATAATCGTGAATAGCATTCCTGAAAATAGTGAATATGACAACAGGATTAAGTATAAAACCAAGACGAATATTACTGAAAATGCTAAATAAATACAGTCAAATATGTCTTTATCATGGTCACCTGTCTTTAGCAGCCAACCTGCCCATAGTGGCCATCAAAAGTAATACCATGCACAGGAAAACAATGTTATGGATCCCTCTTTATAGAAGTCACATTTATATATTTTTTTAAAAGTTAAACTTTTCTTGTTTCTCTTAGGTGGTCACCATATATATATACGGGTTTGACTGTACCAACATTTCACAAAACTTAAATAATTTTCACAAGTCCTGCAAAACATGCAAATTCCTTGCATTGAAGCATCTTTCACATTATTTATTGCCAGTGTGAGACAAAAAATCATTAACAAATTTTAAACATGCTAATTTGCTGCAGTGCTAGTGAAGCATCATTCAAATTCTTGATTTCAGATGCGAGACAAAATATCATAGCATGTATTAAAAAAACAGGCAAAGTCTTTGCATTGAAGTTGATTTCTTATTTTTGCTTTGATATGTCAGCTCAAATACCATAACATACAATTCAATAGCATGCAAATTAATTTCTTTTGAATACCTTTCACAATCTTGATTTCAAATGCGTGGTAAAATATCATAAGGTACCTTCAGTAAACACAGAAATCCCATTACAATGAAGCTATGATACATACCTTCAATACCAGTAGGTTCAATCACTGGCCTAGCTTCTATCTTGGACTGCACGTCCTGGTCTGGATATCCAGCGGCAGGGACAGGGGCAGATGCTGGGTTCTGTTCTTGTTGGACAGATACCTTCAATTCATTCACCAAGTTCTTCAGGCCTTCAACCTCCTCCTCATCCACTGGAGCAGTAGCCTTCTGGGTGCTTGTCTCTTGCTCCTCCCTGCTTCCCTGCTGGGCTAACCGTTGCCGACGATCGCGGGAGTAAGCCTTGCTCTCACGTTGACGTCGCGGCTGTGCCGGTTCTGCTTCCTCACTCGGCGCGGCACTTTTCGCATCACGTCTGCGAGCGTCCGCGTCGCCAGCTTGAGGCCATTCACTATCGTCCTTGAGATTTAATGTTGGTTCCGACGATCTATTCACAACTGTCTCCTGTTTGTAGTAGTCCCTCGAACCAGCGTTCTGCTCACGTGAGTCGGAACGTGAGTCATCCCTTTCGCTTCTGCGCGAGTCCTGTTTCCCGTATCTTCCTCTACCACTACTTGTTCTGGATTGTTCGCTCGCATTTGGTTCCGCTTTGTTGAAGTGCTTATTTACCCATTGTCTTCTATTACTATCCCTACTCGCATCTTGGTCTTGATGCTCGTAATCATCACTCCTCTCATCGCTATGGTAACTCTGATGCTGGCCCCGCCTCCCATATCCCCGATCCTTATCTCCTTGCCTGGGTTCCTCTTGTGGCTTACCCGTGCGCTCACCCGTGCGCTCATAGTCCGCCCTGTTAAACTCTGTACTACTATTTCCTGATCGATCGTTCCTTTTGTTTTGCCTCTCAATGTAGGCATCGTGGGCTTTCTGCTCGGGGCTTTGCCCCCCTGTTCCTGCTGCTCCGAGGTCGCCTCCAGCCGACACGCGACTCTTGAAACCCCACTGCTTCTCAACCTCGGTCTCCCCACCCTCAGAATCTCCCCCTGATCTTTGATTGTATCTGTTCTGCTGTGCCCCCCTTCGCCCCCTCTGATTGCCCTGCTGCCTGTCTCTCGTCCCATAATCAACATCCTCCCGATTCTGCGCGTAGCTGTCCTGGCGATAACTGTCCGGCCGTTGGCGCTGATCATCCCGATAGTCATCTCCTCTTTGGCGTCGCTCATTCCGGTAGGAATTAGTCTGTCGTCGCTCGTCCCTGAACGTATCTGTCCTTCCTCCTTCCTCTTCTCCATACGAGTCCGTCCGTCGCCGCTCATGACGATACGAGTCAGCACGATTTGCACGCGTTTCTTGCCTCTCCGTTTCCTCCGCCCAGGATGATGTATTCTGGTTCTGTGCCCGCACCGTTCTCTTGGACACGTGCTGGCTTTCTTGCTGCAGGAGAGACGGAAACTCTTCTTCATCGCGTAAGTACTCCTTGGAGGGGGCCTCTTGCCTTTGCGAGTAAGGTGACCTGGATCAGAGAGAAAGGATTTCGAAAAAAAGATATATATCAAACTTCTGAGTTGGGTTACCCGTTTAAATCACACTACACGATCTGACAAACGGTTACGAATCTGAACTATACCACATGCTTGAAATACACACATATTACACTCGTTCATTTTGCATAATACTTTGGGCGCAACCCTTCGTTAGCCACATGTAATTGCTCCAGGTTAGCAGTTTCCCAACATGGAATTCAGAATTGAATGGAATATCACTCAATTGCTGTACTCATGCAAGTGATGTTCAAATAGTCATAAATCTCTTTCCTTTTCTCCGATTTTGATACAAATTTCCACCAATTATTCCTTTCATTACTCTTTTTCTCAGACAGTAATGAAATCTGTCCTTGAATTTCCCTTTAATGGAAAAAAGTCTCAATTTTCCAAAATTGGGTTAACACAAACCTTCTTTGTCTCCTATCAGCCCAGGCTCCATTGTCCCTCTCCCCACCGTCCTCCTCCCCCTCCTCTCTCCTCCGGAATCCTCTCCCTCTTCCTCTACCTCTCCCGGGACTCCTGCCCCCAAAGCCACCACGACCACGCCCTCTCCCTCGCCCCCTCGTCGGCAGGGGGACGTCTTCGAGCTTCTTGGTCCTGATATCGCAGCCGTACATGTCGCTTAGTTCTTGCGTCGACTTCGGAGCCTGGTCTTCCTCGATGTAGCGATCGTGACGCCACCGATCCTGGTTGTGCCATAGCTTCTTCTCCTTCGGTCTGAGGTAAAATTTAAAACAATATATTATGCATTTAACGGTAGTTCCGATATGTAAATCATACCCACGTTGCCATCTCGCAATTGGATTACGCAGTGTGAAAGACACTCGCCCTCTTTATCCCCGGTCATGAGAATCTTCAACAAAAACACAATGAACCAGTGGCTGTCTAGCACAGAGAGCTTTTATAATAACGTTGCAATTTATCCAAACTGATCTTGGGTGGCGGAAGTATATCATCATGAACTTCCAATTTTGTCTCCTTGCACAATCAGATTGTTAGAGCTTAGGACTAGGGATTGGGATTACGGTTTGTATCAGGGTATGGATTAAGTTTATGATTAGGGATGAGGAAAAGGGTTGATGTTTAGGTTTGGCAAATGAAGTTTTAGGCATTATGTAGTAGTCAAAATAAGTGTAGAACAAGCGACCATAAACCAGTTAACAGTGATTTGTAAATCAGATTGGATGTGCCATTTGGCAAATATATTGCGCCTTGAGGAATACACACTGGCCCAGTGTTTTGAAGTGCACGCACAAATAGCCTAGTTCAAAACGACGAATTGTGATGCAGCATTTCCAAAAGTATATCTCCATGCATGATGATCTTTAAGGCTTGGAGAAGAAAGAGAGGAGGAACAAGTAGAATGCTTGCTAACTTTGGCTGTTCCTTCTTCCCCTCTTCCTCATTGGTCCTGCTGTTGTGCATGTAGTACAACCCCACCCTGGGGACAAACTGGGTACTTTCTGTCCTCATCAATGAATGAATGAATGAATGAATGAATGAATGAATGAATGAATGAATGAATCATCAATCAATCAATCAATGAATCAATCAATGAATCAATCAATCAATGAATGCATTGAATGAATCAATGAATCAATGAATTAATTGATGAATCCATGAATCAATAAATAAATGAATGCGTGAATGAACAAATTAATACATACGAAAAAAGAGGAACAAGTAGAATGCTTGCTTACTTTGGCTGTTCCTTCTTCCCCTCTTCCTCCCCCTCCTCCTCTTCGTTGGTCCTGCTGTCGTGCATGTAGTACGACCCCGCCCTGGGGACAAACTGTGGGTTCTTCCTGTCCTCATCGTCATCCAAGTTCTGTGGGGTCTCCTGGATGTAAACAGACCAGACAGAACATGGGGTATTTTCAACCATACCTTTAAACAAATTACACGCAAATTGAATTTAGACCGTATCACCTACTGCCAATTGATATTGAATACAATTGAAAAGCGTTCCAGAACAGCTTCACTTATAAATATCTCAAAATATAGATATAAATATATACAAATGGGATAAAAAAATGTAGGCCCTATATTGACTCTCATTATAAATATCTCCATACATTAGACAAATAATGGCCCGTTTTACTCTCCTGTTACCATGATAAACCAAACAAGGTACAAAAGAAATGTGTAAGCTCCAAGTGATTTTGGTTGAATTTGACACAAATTGAATGGATCACTTTAAAAGCTAACCCACTACCTATATAAAAGTGATGTGCAATGTATCTATCATAGATATGATATGATACATTGAATAAATAAGACTGCCAACAAAAAATATATATATACTCCGCAAAAAAAGAAACTGGACACTTGTATGAGACCAAATATTTCGTATTCATTAACGATAAAATATATGATATTGTATATCAAATTAAAGATAAAATTACCCTCTTCAATATTCGCATGAAATCCAGATGAAATCATTCATGCATGACTTGTCACGGTCAATTAACCACACCAAGGTCTGTTTTCAAAAATAGCAAAAATGGAACATCCACTCAACCATATAAATGTTGATAAGCATAATCTAAAACGCTATATTCATGAGATGGCATAATTTTTCATTACAAATGTGACCTTTTCTATATTCAGCTCAATAAAGAGTATAAATGAAGACAAATTGTGAACGTTATAGGCGTTATTTTCATCCAAAATTAACAAAATGGGGAATTCCATGGCAAAGCTTTATTAGTCAAAACCACAGTTTGTGCCCTTATTTCAGCATGAAAATGGTATAAATTCTTCTCAAGAATTATACCGTAGTCCAAAGATCTTCAAAACCTGAAATCACCCTTGGTCAAACATTTGGGCAGTCTTTAACATGACATTTATCTAGGTAATTATGGTTAAAATTGCAGGAGACACATGAAATAGACAAGCTTCATGCCTGTAATACAGGCCAGTATGATAATGCTCTCATAACCTGGCCCTGTTTTATTGACAAATTTGTATTTCCAGAGTTTGTTCATAACAATAAAGTTGAATAATGTCATAATTTACTTGCCACGCTCATCTTGTTTTAAGTGAAACGCTTACTATCATTTCTGTCGAATGGTGTGGTTCTCCATTGTTTTGCTATTTTTGAAAACAGACCTTGCTAGTGTTAATTGACCATGGCATTTCATGCATGAACGATTACACCTTTAAGTTATACGATAATACCCTGCATGTAGAGGACTAAATTCCCTTTAATTTGATATATGATCATGTACACTTTATCGTACATTAATATGAAATATTTCAACTTATACAAGTGTCCAGTTTCTTTTTTTGCGGAGTATATATATTTAAAATTCAGAATCTGGGGCTTATAATTCGGAATTCGGAAAAGGCATAACAAAATCGGAATAATTCCGCCCAAATCGGAACGGTTTGCAGGTATGACATATCTATGGAAATTACAATGTGTGATTGGAAACAGGTTGAACATACCTCGCCATCCCCACTCTTCCGCTCCTCATCCGGTACATCTGATCCCCTCTCCTCTTCATCCTCCTCCTCCTCCTCCTGCTCCTGCTCCGCCTCAACATCTTCTGCATCCTCCTCCTCTTCCACACTCTCCTGGGCCTCCTCATACTCCTCCTCAGCCTCTTCTTCCTCCTCATCTACCTCCCTATCATCACCCCGTTCCGCCTCTACCTCCTCATCATCTTCCCGAATCTCTCCCTTCTCCAGATCCTCCTCCTCGATCTCTCCTTCTTCCAATTCGGGTCTCTCTGCTTCCTGGAGGCTCTGGTCGACCCGTTCTACTGCAATCTCCTCTTTATGTTCTGTTTCCTCTGAGACTAAGACATGTTCTGTTTCCTCTGATACTGACGCTGCTAGTAGCTCTTTTTCTTCCATTTTCTCTGGTGCAGCGGGTAGATCTTTTCCTCCAGTTTCCTCCGATGAAGGGGGAAGCTCCTTTTCTTCAGTGTTTAAACAGATCTCCTCTTCTTCATCTTGTCTTGGAAGCACCTCTTCGCTGTCTTGCACCAAATCGTCACCCTTTTCTTGAACAGGCTCTGAAGAGAGGGCCCCTTCATTAGCTTGCACCGAGATATCCTCTTTTTCTTGAACCAGATCTGAAGAATTAGGCAATACTTCAAATTAATGAAACTGGAATTAAAGGGATCTAGTAACTTTGTTGACATGTGCAAAAAGTGATAAAGGGTTGATGCAATGTATATTGTTGTTATCTCATATGTCCACAGGGTATTGTGTGAAAATTTCAAGTCAAATGGACATTGCATGGCCAAGTAATGAGCGAAAATGCAAAGCGATATTCACTGACTCACTGCACTCACTTTGTACACGGTAAGAAAAACTCTGGGGGAGTTTTTCTTATCTGAATACTTCAATCGTACATATCTTTGTAACGAAAGGGAAATTTGAAAAACTGAAACCGGTCCCATGATTTTATTGTTAATACGAATACAACAAGGTATGATGGAACCGCTAGAATTAAAATTTTATTTTGAGGATTTGGACAATGTTACTAAGTCCCTTTAACCAAACATAGAAAAACATTAAATGTTCTGTTATATTTGGTTGCCCATTTGGGCAAGTAAAATTTGGCAATGATGGAATTTAGGTGGCCCAGAGCTAAAACTGAAAGTGAGAAGAGTATGATTTAATCACCAAGGTTGGCTAAAAAGGTACTGGAAAATAAGCCTTAAAGAGGATGCACTTTTTAAACAGTGCATGAGAACTTTGGGTATATATGTGTTGTTTAGTCTACGTACAAAATTCACCATATTAAATATGACATTATTTAACATACAGTTCTGTGTAAAATTGCAAAACTGTCACATGAACAAAGTTCTAGGCAGAAGTTGTTACTTAGCCACAAAAATATCAGAGAATACACAACTAAAGGTGAGGTGACAATTACGATTTTTATAAATGTCTTAATGTTCATGTTACACATTTTAGTCGATGATTAGTATTGCATAAACTATTGTGTGAATGACATATTAAGTTTAAAATAAAAGTGTTTTTTTTTTTAAATATGTTCAATTACCTGCATTAGCAGCAGAAGAACCTGATGTTTCTGATTTTCCTGAGGCATCTTGACTGGTAGCTGGGGCCATTACAAAAGCTTCTTCTTCCTCCACTTCTTGCTCCAACGACTTTTCATTTTCTGCGTTATCTTTCAAAACAGAAGGACAAATAAAATTTCACATTAAGTAGTCATCATTAATATTTACTTTAACCAATGCTCGAAATTAGCATAGGCCCGATGGCCCGGGGCCACTAAAAATTGCTGTCGGGCCAGTAAAAAAAATATTTGGTGGCCCGACTGGGCCAGCAACAAAAAAAATAATAATAATAATATATATATATTTTTTTTTTTTTTTTTTTTTTTTTTTTTTTGCAGATACCCAGTAGTCATGTTTAGTCCTGTCTAGGGCATGACAAGAGCTTGCTTTTAAATGTATAGCATTCAGCAAGTTATACTCCTTTCTCACATACAAAATATTGGTTAGTTAAAAAGTTGTTAAAATCAGTTGTAAACAAAAATTTCATATTAAAAATCGTCAAATTGAATTTTCTCCTATTCTACCATTTTTGTTTTGTCACCTAGACCCTGGCTATGTATGACTGGAAGTGTAATTGTCACTCGTGTGTATTCAATTGCTGTGATTTTTTGATGAAGACAATGAATAACAAGACATGACACACACACATTCATCCTAATTCATGCTTATTTAATGATCTTACAATGAAACAAAGGGGAATGAAAAAGTATTGTCTAGTACCCTGAAACTATATGGTTATTGTATTAATTTTACTTTTGTTTTTCCTTATTTTTTTCGGGCCAGTAGATTTTGGTTTCGGGCCACCAAATTTGGAAAAATACTAATTTTACTGGCCCGACCGGGCCACCAGCAAAAAAAGTTAATTTCGAGCACTGCTTTAACAATATAGATTATTATGTAAGATAAGTTAATACTACATATAAAAGGTAGGCAACTACTTTACAGTATTCAAGTCCTTTAATTTACAGATTAAGAATATGAATCTCAACTCATTCTAGATACTGGTTTACTCCATATGTCAAGCCTCCACAATTTTTTCTCTACTGGCCCATTCAGGCAAGTAAAATCATACATGCCTACATGGTCAAATTTTTTTTGCCCAAGCAGAAAATGTACTTGCCAGCTGACTTCTAAATGACATTTACAAGTATGGAATAACATTTTCTCTTGAACAGAAATGTTAGTTGCCCGTTCAGGCAACCAGCATAGACCATTTATGAAATTCTAGTGCCCGACATAATTTTTACTTGCCAGGGGGAATCGGGCAAGTGAAAATGTCATAATGTCTTTCTGTATTTACCTTCTCTTGTTGTTAGATTCTCCTCTGTTCCCTCTTGCGGGGGAGATTCACCGCTTGGTTGGTTATCAGATGATGCCACCAAGGTCTCTGCAACACTTTCTCCTCCTGCTCCTACTCCACTAAGATCTGTCTCCTCAGCTGGAGCTCGAGGATGGAGACTGTTCTCCTCCTTAGCATGGTCTAGAGCGGGGAGACTTGTCTCCTGCATAGCAGGAGCAAGATCATCTGCTCCTTCAAGAATAAAGGGAAGAAAATATAAATTTAGGTTAGAGGCACTGCAGCAACAGCACAAAGCATGTTGATCTTACAAACGTCTGTCAAGCAGTTACAAGTCTCCACGTCGTACCAGAGAAATCAATCATGAGCCCATTTTGAAAGGAATTTTACAAAATATAGTTCAATTCCATTTAATTCCAGTTGACATACAAGTATATCTAGATATCATCCATGCTACATGTTTGCCAGCTCAAAGAACTAATTGTACATTGCACATGTTTTATTTTTTCAGACACAGAATTGTGGCATACATACATGTATAGACATTAACATAGCTGCACAACAACAAAAAATCAGCCAATACAAACTGTTACAAACTTCCTGTTATATAAATCACAGAACATGATTGAAGATTACTAGTAAACTATGTAAGAAATAAATCCAAGATACGGATATGTTTTAAGCAGAGCTTTATAGATTCATAATTTTTATTTTTCTGCCAACAACAACCTACTCTGTAGGCCCCACATGTTGGTGTTGGGCAGTAAACCAGATGAAAAAGAGAAAGAACATTGCCTGGTGTTATTTTGTTTTGTTATTGAGTGAAAAGGGTACGCTTCATTGAGCATGTTACGTAACGCTCTTTCTCATGCATTTCTTTGGTTTGATTTCAAGCATACCTCGTTATTTTCAGATGAACGTTTATAGCTCGACTTTGCTTTTCGTTTGCCAGTTATCAACGCTCAGCTCTAACCAATTTGTTTAACTCTAACTTTGTTTTCAATTGTCGTTATCGAGTCACGTTTGTGCAATGTTGTCATGCAGTATATTTGTATTTTGTGTACATCCTTGAAGAAGATAGAGGAAAGAAATTCACTTTCTGTCAGATTAATTAACTAGGAGACATATAATCTTTTTTGTCTCACCTTTCGTCTCATCTTTTGGCTTAACTTCTGTTGCCGTTTCCATTACATGCTGTGGGTCTTCAGTCGGCTGTTCTTTCGTCTCAACCCCTGTGTCACCCTGTTCCTCTTTTAACCCATCTTTGGGAGCGCTGTCGCTTTCTAGCAGATCTTCTACTGTTGCACTCTCTGCCCCATTCGCTCCCGGTGGAACGCTCGTGTCCTGGAAAACAAAGTAACTTTTTACAAACATTGTTCACTAATTTTTTCCAACATTTTTTCTATGAGCAAATTTGTCTGTGTTATAACCCTCTTAAAACCCATCTTTTAACAGGCTGTCGCCATCTGGCAGTTCTAATACTGTTGCATTCTCCGCCCCATTCACATTGGAATGAATGTTTGCATTAACATCCGGAGGAATGCTCGAGTTCTGGGAAAGAAAGTAATTTTGTTTTTCTATGAGCAAATGTGTCTCTGTCAATTTTTGCTCCTCTTGAAACCCATCTTTTGCAATTTGTAAAATTTATTTTGGGGTGTTGGTTCCCATTTTCATTCAACTTACTTGATTTTCTTTTTCTGGCTGGGCTTTAGTTTCTTCTTCCTCTGCACTGGCATAGTCTGATTCATCTTCCTCAGCTTCATCCAGAACTGTATCACTTTCCTGTATTTAAATAAATAAATAAAATAGAACAATAACTAGAAGGAAAAATAATCATCATTCTCCTCAAGCTTCATCCAGACCTGTATCACTTTCCTGTATTTAAATAAATTAAGAAAATAGAACAATAACTAGAAGGAAAAAAAATCATCACCCTCTTAGCTTCATTCAGAACTGTATCACTTTCCTGTATTTAGATAAATAAATAAAATAGAACAATAACTAGAAGAAAAAATAATCATCATCTTCCTCAGCTTCATCCAGAACTGTATCACTTTCCTGCACAGGGAAAATATTAACATTTATTTTTCGGGAGCTATTTTTCAAAGAAGCCTGCATGAAAATTAAACTCTAAAATTTGCTTTGCATTTGAACTCTATCCAAATTTACAGGGGGCTCTTTCATGATATTCTGGGCATTGCTCTGGTCACTTGTGTGGCCCGACCAAGCCACGGACAAAAAAGGTAAGTGTGGAGCCCTGTCATCAGTAGAGGCACATGCTCACAAACGGTTATCATCCTAAAAAAACAAGGATATATCCTTGTAAACAGAAAAACTGAGGATCGTCCTCTTTTATTAGGATTTTGTTTCTGTTATGCCCTACATTGTACGTCTTTGGGATTAGGGTTACGGCTCTGGGACTCGAGACAGAAAGTGCTAAAAATAGATTCCTTGTAATTTTATACCCCTACTCCCTAGTTGTGTTGTCCGTCTTCTCGCAGAATAAATGTGAGTACAAATATGTGTGTTAAAGTATGTATTAGACCGATTGTGACTTTGCCACTGCGAGCAGCAATGGAATGGGAGCTGATTTGGTCTTTTTTCATGTTTCTTGGCAAAGCAGATGTCATTACAAATGAGGACAACCCCCAAAATATCTGACGATCTGCATTTGCAAGTGTGCGCCTTTACTGCTCTAGCGCTAACTCTACTGCCACGGCACCACCAGCTGTCCTTGCCTATACTGTGCGTGCATATTATATCTACATGTACGTACAGAATCGCATTGCGCGAGTGCATATTTTGTTTCACGCGGCGTGACATGCATGCAGTGTACATCGATTGCGCGAGGGGTGTTCGCAAATTCACTTTGACAGCACTTTGACCCAGTTGTTAATGGTTACGACCGACGCTACCGGTATTAAATAGAACAATAGTACCACGTTGTTTGTCATGTGTAAGTACACACAAAGTATTTTACACATGACAGAATAACTCAAGTGATTTTTCGCTCCATTCCGCATCAAAATGAGTGATTTATGCACCTCCTCGACTTCTATCTGTGTTGTATCGCGACTTCTGAACGATCGATGATCGCGCGAACGGTCTCCATTCAAGTACCGCGCCCGCCGAATAGACGGCAGATCTGACTCGCGCGTTTAGTGGTCGTACGGTAATCGATCGTTCAGAAGTCGCGATACAACACAGATAGAAGTCGAGGAGGTGCATAAATCACTCATTTTGATGCGGAATGGAGCGAAAAATCATCATTCTGATCCAACCCATAGTTGCATAACATATGTATCATCTACAGGGTGGTAAGTACCGTATCATATCTATAATTTTAAGCACACTTATTGTGCACATTAGCGCATAAATTCGGGGGCACTATGAGCCCGACCTTGAACGCTACCGCTCCGCGCTAGCGTTCACTTGAGTTAATGACAGAACAGATATGCACGGCACTAACTAACTTGAGATCACTGACATGATCGTTAAGTAAAATGTATTTCACTTCAGGACCTTATCATGAATGATGATCATTGTTATGTCAGTTAGTGTCACATTGATTCTGATAGTGATAAGTCATTGTGATTGTCCATGTTGAAAAGTTTTTTTTTCTTTTTTTTTCGTACTTGTCATTTAAAATTACTTTTTTAGGTTGAAAGAAATTGTTAAATTTGATTGTTAATGATAATGTTAGTAAGAATACATTCAGCACACAGCAACAACATCATTTTCCCATTCATTCTCTAATTAAAAATACATGTAACAAGCAGGCGCACCGATTCCATCCGAAAACACAATGCATTGGGGGGGCAGAGCCACCAGCACCACCACTTATACCGTTTGTGCTTAGCATACAGAATCACATTGACGTAGTGCATTATGTTTTCGATCGGCGGGGCAATTGATTGTTCGAGGGGTGTGAGCGAATTCACTTTGACCCAGTTGACAATGAGTTGTTAATGGTTACGACCGGACGCTAGCGGTATAGAACAAAGGCACCACGAAGTGTGTGGGGTCATGTGTAACATACAAAGTATTTTACACATGACAGTACAGGTATGGGCAGAGCATTGTTCTCAAACAATGCTCGCCCCCCCCCCCCCCCCCCCCCCCCCCCCCAATGCATTGTGTTTTCGGATGGAATCGGCGCCGGTGGTAACAAGCAACAGAACAATCATGACAGATAGACAAGGGCATGTACGTAGGGCGAGTAGGCAACATGCAACAAGCGACGGCGTGCACCGCCACCGCCGGGCCCGCGCCACGGGCGGGCGCGGGGAGAGGAACATTCATCAGCCGCTGGCGTGCACGGCTACCGACCGTACACAAGTGTGTGAAAAACGCGCGAGTGGTGTGAAATTTAGAACACTTTTATCAATAAATTTATCGCACAAAATCAAGTTTCCTTCACACAAAATGTTGCCTGAGAATACTGACCTCTCCTGAGCTGTAGCTCACATCATCGCCCTCCTTCGTTTCGCTGTCGTCCAGTCGAACGCGTCTCCGACGTCGTCTGTCCGCCATTTCTCAAACACGCTCGAAATCCCCAGTCACAAGAATAATATCTAGGTCAAAGTTCAAAATCTATGGCAAGCCACGTGTACCTGTGTATTATTATGAAACCATGCAGAGCCTGATCTGAGAGGCATTTGCTAAATCAATAACTTTCAGCGTACATATTCCCTAATATTTTCATAATTTATAAAATCAAGGAGTGCAGATGAAAACAAATTAGTTTATATAACATTGTCTTGGAAATACAAGTGCCCACTCTTACTGTCTCACAGTCAAGCCACTGGAGGACGGGTTCAAGAATATGGTGGAAGGGTCCGGGTGGGATGGGAAGTATAGATGATGGGTAGACATGGTATTATTAGAAGAGTAAAATAAGGATAGATGGGCTCGGGGTGAGTGGAGGGGTGGAGCTAATTATACTAGGCCTTACTGGGTGTGTTGAGTGGGTGGATGACAGGTGGAAGGACGGGAGGATATATACGTTGGGGTGTAGATATCTGCCTATACAGGGTGGCCCAAAAAAAACGGAACGGGGCACTTCCCAAAATATAATACCACAATGTTTATGTTCATTGGATAGGGTGTCCTTTCCAATGAAAAACGATACCAAGAACAGTAATTTTGGTCAAGTCGTTTTTGTTTAAGGACGCAGTGAGTGAGACCATGTCAGGTGCCGATTTATGTCGATTTCGACCTAGTCAATGCCAGTTTAACCGCACTCCTTGCCCGTAATACCATTCAGCGACCGTGCCCATTCTCTCGGTACACGGCTGAGTGCACACTAACAATAGTGCGCGATGGTGAACGCTATGAACGGCGGTTCGTGCGTTTCATCAAGCGCTGGCTCAACACAAATTGACAAAAAAGAGAACCTGACATGGTGTCACTCACAGCGCCCTAAAACAAAAACTACACGACCAAATTGACTGTTCTTGGTATCGTTGTTCATTTGAAAAGACACTCTATCCGATGGACATAATACATTTGTTACTATATTTTGGGAAGTGCCCCGTTCCGGTTTTTTTGGGCCACCCTGTATAGCTCGATGGAGGGAGAGGTGGATGATGGGAGGGAGGGGTGGGTGATTGGTGGAAGGGTGGGAGGATAGAGGGGTATCTACGGGGTGAGTAGAGGGCTGAGCTACTATATGCTTAGATGTGTGGGTGTGGGGATGGATGATAGGGGGGTATATGGATGGAGTGAGAGGGCGGAGCTATAATAGGCCTGATATAGTGGGCGATGGGAATTAAGTGGCTGATGGTTGGAAGAGTGGAATTAGTATAGTGGGGTACGGGGTAAGTGGAAGGGTGGAGCTTGTTACGTAGGCCTTACTGGGTGGTAGGGTGAGTGACACCATGTCGGTTCCAATCTTTGTCAATATTTAATAATAATAATAATACACAACATTTATTAGGCGCTTAATACGGTTGTTCTAAGCGCACCATTGTCGGTCTACAATTTACAGCCAAAACTTATACTAACACACACATTATAAATCTATTCCTTATTCAATAAATCATGCAAAATAATAAAAATGAGATCTAACGTAAAATCAAACATACAAGGAATATAATCGTGTGCACCTCTTTGACCGACTCACACTGAGCCCGTGTACAATATCGATCATAGATTAAAGGGATAGTTGAGTTTGGTAGAGAGGGCGCTAGACTACTTTTTTTTTTTTGTGAGGTAATGAAAAACTGAGTGTTAAATTGAAAGAGCATAATATTTCAATAATAAAATCATCTTTGTTTGATCAAAATCGGTTCAGAGACGGCTGAAATATCCATAAATATACAATTTGTAATAAAGCTGGGGCCCCAGGTTTATTAGAGAATTTGAACCAGCCGTTAAAAATTCAAACAATGCTTCCTCTTTTCAAAAAGTTACAAAATAGGTATTTAAATAGTTGTTGGTTATTTCTCTATCTAATCACTATTTCAACAAAGCATCACATGCAAATATTTTATTCAAAATGGTTGAAACCGATGAGTGTTTAGAGAGCGCCCTCTTACGTTTTAACGGCTCTTTTTTAATGATAACATGATATTTACTACGTCATTTGTAATTTTGTGTTCCATTCTAGTTATAACTATTAGTTTGTAATGTAATGATGCAGGTTTTGGTTACTAAAAATTCAGTTTCACCAAAACTGTAGGCCTACTCTCCTTACCAGAACTCAACTATCCCTTTAAAAAGGTTGCGTTTTCAGCAAGGTCTTAAACTGGTCAAGGGTATGGGTATTTTGAATATGTGCTGGTAACTTGTTCCAAATTATAGGGGCAATTACTGAAAAAGCTCGATCGCCATAATCTTGTAACAGTACGAGGTCCAAGAGTTAACTGCAAGGTTGATGATGATCGAAGAGATCTTGAAGAACTAGAACAACGTAAGGAAATTAAATCTGAAAGATATTTAGGGGCGTGACCATGGAGAACTTTGTAAGTCAAAAGAAGAACTTTAAATGTTATACGATGTTGTATGGGAAGCCAATGAAGAGAACGCAATATTGGGGTTATATGCTCAAATGTTCTCGAAAGAGTAACAAGCCTTGCAGCAGTATTTTGTATTCTTTGAAGTGGAAGTAAGTATGAATGAGGAAGGCCAGCAAAAATCAAATTACAATAATCAAGGTGGGAGGATACGAAGGCATGGGTTAATTTTTCAGTTGTGGGTCGGTCAAGTAGTTTCCTAATTTTCCCAATTTTGTAGATTCCAAAAGATGCAGATTTACATATGTTTTTAATATGCTGCTGAAATGTAAGATTTTTGTCAATTATGACACCAAGGTCTCGTACATATGCACTACCCTTCAGCGAACCATCTCCAGTAACCAAGTCAGGGAAAGCGTCAGTGTTTCTGAATTTGGAAGTAATGTGGATCATTCGTTCATTAACCCTAATCCCACTGGGGGGGGGGGGGGGCATTTTGCCCCCCCTGTCGTTTTTTTTCGACGTGCATCTAGTAGACCGATTGGAATTTCACGTTCAAACTTCATGACTTTTTTCTCCCGCATGTTTTGATATATAATTCACCCCGGTCGGACATGTAGAACTGATTTTAGAGGTCGATAATTGCTCAACCGTCACAAAAAAATGCAATTTTTGTATAGGTTTCGATGTAATTCATATATTCGATGCCATGTAAACTCCAAATCTGTTATAATTGTTACATTGAATTATAATTTGGATTATTTCTTTGTTATTAGTTTAATTCATACACTTCAGAGATAAATTCTTTAAAAAAAAACAAAAACAAAAACAAACAAACAAACAATAAAATACACAAGAATGTAAACATGTGGGTAAATCCGGGAATACTATTTTGCATAATTTATGCAAATTAGTGATATATTTTATCACCATAAAAACATGGATATGATGAATTACATCATTTGAAAGTATTTTTACAGAAAAACCTGAAGAAATCCTGGAATTTCAGATGAAAATCCCAACTTTCCCCCAAATTCGTCATAAATTTGCATATTCAAAATTTTAATTAATTATTTTTAAAAAAAATAATGGTCCAATTTTTTTTTCTTCACATTCTTATTCTACTTGACTTGTTTTACGTAATGTGCCAATTTTCAAGTCAATCGGCCCATTCGTTGCCGAGATTTGAGGGGGGCCAAATTGCCCCCCCCCCCCCCCCCCCCCCCCCCCTCCCCAGTGGACTCAAGTGATCAAAATAACCCAGTGGGATTAGGGTTAAGGCAAAGTCTGTTGTTGAAAGGCCAGGACTTTATGTCTTCAAGGCATCTACTTAGTTTCCGAACTGCGTCATCCTTTGCGTTAGGCTTTAGAGTTATATAAATCTGAGTGTCGTCAGCGTACATGACATGCTGAATTCCCTGGTGAGAGTCAATGACCTTAGACAGTGGGCTGGTGTAGAGAAGGAAGAGAAGTGGGCCAATCACGGTACCTTGAGGAACGCCGCAGCTCAATGGAAACGCAGAATGCGTGTCGTTGATGATCACACGTTGACTGCGATTGTGGAGATATGAACGTATCCAAGCAAGAACAGTTCCGGTGATATGAAAGTCATGTTCCAGGCGATGAAGTAGCAGGGTATGGTCGATGGTATCAAATGCAAGGCTCAAATGCAGCCGTGTAATCCAGGAGGATGAGCACAGCTTCATTACCCTTGTCTATGGCCAGGAGAAGATCGTTTAAGACTTTGACCGAAGATGTTTCTGTTGAATGGTGGTTCCGGTAAGCAGATTGATGGACAGGAAGCATGCAGAATCTCGGATTTTAAGCCCCCTTTTATACTATTTTAACAATATTGATCAATTTGTTTGGCCAATATAGATGCTTTCGATAATACCTTTCCCAATACTGTTATTAGGCTTTAAAAACAATGTTGGTGATACATTTATTGAGTGAGATATCGTATTTTATAGTCTAAATTAAACACACAAAAACAGAATGGATTTGATGATTGTTTTTGGTTTATTGGCGCTGTTGGTGGAAACAAATTAAAACGAAGTTTATGTCCCATGCATGGACCCTTGCCCGTACTGGCGTGTATAGCTATAGCTAAGGTTACAGCTATTCCGAAGGTTCGTTATTCCGAAGGTTCGTTTACTCCGAAGGTTCGTTTACTCCGAAGGTTCGTTATTCCGAAAGTTCGTTATTCCGAAGGTTCGTTAATCCGAAAATGAAATAGGGTTCGTTAATCTGAAAATGCAATGAGGTTCGTTAATCCTAAAAAGAAATGAGGTTCGTATATTATCAGAAAATGAAATGAGGTTCGTTAATCCGAAAGGTTCAATACGAACCCCATATAATTTTTATAATGAGCCCTATTGCTTTTCGGACTAACGAACCTCATTTCATTTTCGGATTAACGAACCCCATTTCATTTTTAGGTTAACGAACCATCGGAATATCGAACCCGATTTCATTTTCGGATAAACGAACCTTCGGAATATCGAACCTATTATTATTTTCGGATAAACGAACCTTCGTAATAATGAACCTTCGGAATATCGAACCTTCGGCCTAGTGTGACAAATGCAACAAACGAACCCGTTTTCATTTTTGGATTAACAAACCCTCATGTATACAAAATGTGTGTGTTCGGAATAACGAACCTTCGGAATAACGAACCTTCGGAATAACGAACCTTCGGAATAACGAACCGCACCCATAGCTTGAAGTGGTCAACCCTACAATATTGATGTGGATTTTAAAAAAGAAGGATAAAGATTCTTATGATGATGGGAAAAGCCTAGGCCAGCATAAATCTGATAATGTGTGTAATTATTTTTTTGTTTATCCGGGGGGGGGGGGGGGGGGGGCATGATCGTGCATATTTTAATGTACCTGGTTTTTAAAAAATGTCTGAGGAGATGTTATTGTTATTGTGTGACATTTCCGTTTCTCTGAAAATAATGTTTATTCCCAAGGCTAGCTGACATTACTATCTCTCACATTTTCCCCTTTTGTTGTTGTTTTTTCCTGTGCATTCTATTCCTCTAACCTCTCTGCTCTAACGATAATGTTCACCTCTATTCAATTTCTGCCATGGCTCAAAGTATTTCGTCTGACAGTTTGTCCTCTTATATATTCAAGAAGCTTTCATTAACAATTCTTTTCTGAAATGATTTCCTCTGACACTCTTGCATCTGATTAAATTTGTCATATTGAATGGAAGGTGGTATCCCACTCCATACCATCCCCTGTAATCGGTTGCTTCGCCCCCTCACCAGCTCCTCAAGAAAAAAGGTTTCCTCATTAAAGTACCGGTACGCCGCGCAAAAAAAAAAGACCAGCACATTTCTTATAAGGTATAGCGCTTTTATATACGTGGTGCAATTATCTGAGTTTAGATCATTTCGCTTACAAGCAGACAAGTGCATGGCCTAAAGCCACTTATATCAGTAGTTTTCGTTTCGACTGTTCAGTCTACTTTGGTCCCGTCAATATTAAATGACCACGGCTTAATTTCTTTATACTGTCTATATAACTACACACAGTTATTGGTCATTATTATGACATCAGTCAATACAATAACTATAAAAAGCGGAATTCATTAGGCCAGTTAAATTTCATGTTTTGTTTGGAGGAGTGGACCGTTTACTGTTATTAGGGTGCCCGTTGAGTACATTTTATTGTTTGACCGCTTAGTCTGTATAATAGCTTTTGGTTGTTAAATTTGACAACAAATAATCTCTCTTTATGAAATAGCAAAACTCATTAGCGGTTACAAAACATTGACAGATTGCACCAAGGACTGAGTTTCGCTGTAACATACTACAGGTATACTACATACTACAGGTATTAAGATTTAAGCGACGATAATTACATAACTTTCTAGTAGCGATTGATGATTGATGAGCGAACGGTGCCAAGCGTAGTTTCTTAAAACACTCATCATGATCGCAAAATTGGTTGTGATGGTATATAGTTTGTTTTTGATTTGAAGTCTAAATACAACCGTCAGTCAGTCAGTTTGTTATCGTTTTCGTTTTCCAGAGTTCGTCACACTTTCAGTTTTCAGTTCATAATTGGCGACTTGATGGCGTCATAAATTACAAAAGAAGGTGAAGAAGTGACACATTTATAACACTTATCGAAATAGATTAGAAATAACATGATGTATTATTTTCTATCGTCGGTAAATGATTAGCGCAGATTCACTGGCATTTGCCTCGGAGAAAGGACTTTGTTTAGCAACCAGAAAGACTACACCGGTCATGTTGAACGAGCACAACAGTTATACTAGAATAATTTGTTTCGACAACCATCGGCATTTTCGAGTCCCGAAAAGAAGTAAACTGTATTATTGATACTCGTGTGGATACCAATGTTGACACTGCATGACTAAAATAGTTAGACTAATACATTCATCTTGAAGAACCAAGACTAATTGTATATCAGACAGGAACATAATCAAGCACGATTAGCGAACAAACTCCAACAACAACAAATACAACAAGACAAACGGAGAAAAACAAAAGTATTCATTCCGCCACTTCGGAGGAGTGTATAAAATGCAGAATTTCAGCACTGAACCTTGGTCGCCAATAATCACCACCATGAACGTACAGAAATCGACATCATCGTTGTCAGCATCGTCGTCGTCGTCGATACCTTCGATCTCGTCTCACCACCACGTCTTCCCGACACAGCGCTCCGCAGAGTCCGCGATCAGCCACCTGACCGCGCCGCACGCCGCCATGCCGCTGGCCCACCGCTACGCCGGCTACTACAATAATCTCGACGGCGCTGCGTCGGCAGCGGCTGGGGCGGCTCTTTCACACGCCTACAACGATGAATTCTCGGCCTGGAATACCATCGACTTCTCATCGTCCTCTTCATCGAATTCGGCAGCGGGGCATGGTCACCATCACCATCCGCCGCCAACCCGTACCTCGTTCGCGGCTGCAGCCGCGGCAGCTCATCATGCGGGACACTTCCACCACGCCCCACCTGCCCCGGCCGCCCCCACCGGGATGAGCCCGGCGACTGCTGCTGTACATGCCATGGGCGTGGGTTCGCAGCATCGTGAATCGGCGCTGCTCTCCGCCGCAGCTGCGGCGCACGCCGCAGCAGCGGGAGCTGGTTTTGGTATGCCGCATAGGCACGCCTCATTTGGTAAGTAATGACTGTTACCATTATTGCATAAGTTTTATTTCACACTAAGTCTTTATTTCGTCTTATTTTATCAGACACCATGTATAACAACACAATTACAATATACTTATTCTGAAGAAAAAAAATTAGGCTTACAACGGATAACTTTTTAAAGTATAAATATATTATTAAAGAGGACCTTGAAGTTTATTTGATATTACATAATGTATACTACCTGAAATCATAAGTATAGGCCTAATATTGTTATTCAATCATTATTATTCATTTAACTACAAATTATTTCAATTAAATACACTAAAAGATATCAAATTTTTCAATATAAATTAAATACTGTCTTGTTTTATAACCAGCTATGATATTAAGTTTGAAATGTTATTAGTAAATATAATGATACAACATAATAACAATAACATAAAATTATACAGCTTATACAATATGAATATATCAACTATTTATAATAGTAAACGTTTTCGGGATAGTTGAGTTTTGGTCAAAACCTGCACCATGATCACAAACTAATAGTTATATCTCCACCATGTTCAAAAGGAATGAACATTACAAATGACTAAGTAAAAAGCCACGGTTATCATTAAAAAAAGAGCTGTTAAAACTTTAAGAGGGCGCTCTCTAAAACTCATTGGTTTCAACCATTTAAAATGATACATTGTGCATGTGATGTTTTGTTGAAATAGTGTTTAGATAGAGAGATATACTCAACAACTATTTAAAAACCTCTTTTGTCAATTTTTGAAAAGAGGAAGCATTTAAATAAAGATGTTAACGGATGGTTCAAAATTATCGAATTGTTAGAAATGGTTATCGGTTTATGGATATTTCAGCCATTTCTGAACCGATTTTGGTCAAAGAAGGGTTATTCTGTCAATAAAATTGTATGCTCTTTCACATTTGACACTTAGTTTTTCATTGTCTCACACAAACAAATAATAATGTTCCCTTAATGAGATAATCATGCTATAAAAGTTACATTTGTTTTTATTTATTAATTTCTTTGGCACGAATACCATCCTTCCCGTCTTTCACCTGACAAGCAAGAACAACTGAATACCGCGCGAAAAAGATCCGATTTTGCCCGAATATGACATAATTGTGCACGAATTACACTTTTTTTTGTCCAAATATGAAACGAATTTGCCTGAATTTGACATGACTTTGCCCAAAATGACATGGTTTTGCCCAAATATGGTAATGTTCCATCAAGCTCAAAACTCTCCGGACGGTGGGCTGTAAACATGTTGCATCGAGAAGAAAAAAACGAAATTCAGTCAAAAAGGAAAACGTTTCATGCAATCATACTGTATATTTTCAGTTGAGTTATCTAAACCAAATCCCCTATATGCTTGGTTTTAAGTATAATTATTATATGTAATGGTACCTCTCTAAAGTGAGAAAGGGTGCCCGGGTTTGATTTGCACCCCTACTTATAACGCCAGACGTCCCCCCCCCCCCCCCCCCCCCGATTCTGACTTTCAAATAGCCGATAGAGATTAACTTCATAAATAAAACCAGTGTGCATTTTATTTATGGGATTTGCTATTCCACTCTTGCAATCGAGAAATGTGGAAGCTCAAATTAATGTTTGTGGAGTTAGACACTTTACAGGTGCACCTTTAATGATAATTCGGTCCTCTGTCAAAAACTATAATGTTTGTATATTTAATGTTTGGTGCATGGGAGACCTGTATTGTGTTAGTATAACACAATTATTGTTTTTTTTCCCTTATACCAAAATTCATTCACGTTTATTGCCACGGTAATAAAGCTTAACGGTGCACAGTCCTGTAAAGTGTCAGATATTGCCCAAAATTACATTTGAGACTTCAATCCTATACCACAATCATTGTAAGATAATTTATGTCCGAATGATGTTTGAAAGTTTCATTGAAAAAGAACACTGCTTTCACGGTTAAAAAAAAACAAAAATTAGCGTCAGCTTTTACAACGAATTACTGTATAACGTGTTACGTGTATGAGGTTTATGACCGTTCATTAACGCTCTTGAGTTGAATGATTATCAATGATAGATATCGTCATACTAAAGGGGCATTTTAACAAATCTAACCCTATTTTATTATTTTCTTACCATAAGCCAAACAACACGGTTGAAGAGAAATGTGGAAGCTCCAAGTAATTTTCGTGGTGTTAGACACTTGACAGGTTTCACTTTAATAAATTGTTGTCTTAATAACATTTAAATTGTTTTAAAATAAAATGACCCCTTGCGCCCCAACCATATCTACGCCACTAGACTGTTGGATAACATAAAAAAAGCAATCAGGAGTTAGAACTTGCTCGTTATTTCTCAAATTAAACGTTATGCGTTTTTATATGATATAATCATCACGACTATATAATATACAAACGTCTATCGTAAATGTCGACAAATCAGAGCATTAAAATGTTTATAAGCCAATTTATGTTGTGATTAATAATGATTGGAATGCGTGTTTTAAATTATGACATATAGAAATACCTCGTGAATGTTTACAACAATACTAAAGTCTAAACGGTTATTTTGTGTGAAAGCGGTAATTTGTAAAAGTCTTATTTCCAGAATAATTGTTTAGTAATTCTGGACATGAATTGCCATGAATGAACTTTTGTGCAGAAGTCCGCAGAAGATGCAATATGAAAGAAATAACGATGTTTTTAAAGCAAATCTATCATAATAAATACAAAGAAGGTTACAATGGTTTTTAAACTGTACGAACTGGAAATTTGATTTATTCCCACGTTATTTTTACCACCATCTTTTTGGAGTTGTAATCGATTATTATTTTGTATTTTAGTTTGCCATGTTTGCATGTAATATATAGGTTTGTTTTATTTTGGCGACCATGACTTTGTTAGAAAACTATTTCGATTGATTTGGGACAATTACAATAAAATCAAATCAAATCAAATCAAATTAAGGCAAAGCAAATCAAACCAAATCAAATCAAATCAAATCGAATTAAATTAAAGCAAATCAAAGCAAATCAAACCAAATCAAATCAAATCGAATCGAATCAAACCAAACCAAATCAAAGCAAATCTAATCATTGATCAAATCAAATCAAATCAAATCAAATCTAATCTAATCTAATCTATAATCATTGATCAAATCAAAATAAATCAAATCAAGATAACGTTGTTCAAATATAAATTATGATAATATAAATGCTTAGCAGGTGCAAGGAAATATTCATTAAAGGGATCTAGTAACATTGTCTAAATCCACAAGAACTCTAGCGGTTCTCAAATACCGCATGCATTCGTATTAATTATATAGGTTTTCCCGCTCAATTTCGCGACTGTGTCAATCCAATTGATAATAGGAGCAAACGAATTCGCGCGATTTGCGATCGCTGTTTCAAAGCAGCATTCGAATTCGTAAATAGTCGTTCAAAATCACGTAGGAGCAAGTGAATTTGCACAAAGAGCATACCTTTTCATCAATGGTCATTCAAAATAGCACGTAGTGTACGCTAGCGCTACTGCACATTCGCGAATTCGAATGCCCATAAATTAATGAACTTCTGTGTCTATTCACGAAAGCTTATGCGTATGCATGGATTCGTTTGCACTTATTCGGAATTTGGAAGACCGATACCAACGATTACGCGGTAATGCATGAATTTGAATGACCCTTAATGATTTCGATTGAAAAAAGTGTAAAATTGAGCGGGAAAACCTATATTATAAGCATGGAACAGGTTTCGATTTTATCATAAAGATATGTATGAATTAAGTGTTCGGATGTATACTTATCTATACGGGAGAATTTAAACTGTGTACAAAGTCAATGCAATGATTTAGTGAGTATCACTTTGCATTTTCGCTAATTACTCGCTCAATTATATGAAACTCATTTGTCCTGAAATTTGTACCCATCACTCAGTGAACATAATTATCAGACCACCGGAAATATACATTTCATTAACCCTCTGTCAGTTATCACACATGTCAACAAAGTTACTAGATCCCTTTAATAAAAATTAGTGAAATTAAACGTACATACTTATTATAAAACATTATAAAAACAAGTATCAAAACCAATAACTCATGTTGAGACGCCCATAGGTCCTGTCCTCAGGATTACGACTCAAGTGAAGTGATAATTTGTATGTTTCTATTATTAGAAATGATGAGATTACACATTTACACTATATAGTATCTATGTTGACATGTGCCAAAAGTGATGAATTGTTGATTAAATGTGTATTTTGGTGATGTGATATGTCCACTAAGTAATGTGTAAACATTTCACGTTAAATGAATAAGCCCTCCGCACACAGAGCCGACTCGACTCGATCCGACTGGTTTTCAGTCGGTTCAGCTCAGTATACGTTGCCTCAGTCAGTACTCCTGTTTTGCCGGTCAAGAGCCAGTCGTAGATTATTCGAGGCCGATTCAACATGTTGAATCGGCTACGACTGAGCGAAACCGACTCTAGCCTGACTGAAAACCAGTCGGATCGGGTCGAGTCGGCTCTGTGTGCGGAGGGCTTTATATGACCGAGTAATGAGCGAAGTTGCAAAGTGATATTTGCTAACTCATTGCACTGACTTTGTACACAGTTACACATATCCAGTAGATAGGTATACATCTGAACATTTCAATCATACATATCTTTATAACGGAAAAGAGATTTGGAAAACTGAAAGCAGTTCCGGGTTGCTATTGGTAATATATAATGCAATGAGGTATGTGAGCACCACTACAAGTTCAAGTAAGTCTTGTAGATTTTGACAATGTAACTATATTTATATGACCCCTTTAAATATGCGAAATAAACGCACGTGAATACATTATACAGACAAACATTTAATGTCATTATGACCGAGTATTAAGCGAAAATTCAAAGTGATATTTGCGAAATCATTGTTATAAGTTTATAAGGCCTCGGGGACCCCGGCCTCGGCCTCGGACTCGGACTCGAAGGTCGCGGACTCGATGACTCGGTCCGAGTCCAGCTCGAGGCCGGTCAATGTTTGACTGCATGTTTGTCTGTATAAAGTGATTTCTTTTAATCACTTGATTGAGTGATAGATCAATCGCCTTTGGTAAAGAAAGGAATAAATGTAAATGAAATAAATACATTTTTTTAATGAGTTGGACTCGGACTCGGACTCGGACTCGGATGGTCTGGTCTCGGACTCGGATTGGATGGACTCGGATACAACACTGATAATAGTGTACATTATTACACACAAACAGACGTACATACACTCCCACAACACACACACACACACTTAAATTTAGCTTCATTTTTGTTAAATAAAGATTGAAAAAACGACAAAACATCAAAAAAACGCAAATACATATTGTAAGGCGTCAATGCCCAGTACTAAGCATGCTTAGCGACATTTTGATGACAATTAGTTTTGTAATCGAAAAATGATAAATTGGTTCTTGAATTTCCCACCTGGACGACAGAGACCTAAATTGGTTTCCATTCGTCAAACAAACTATACTTTTTAATTGATGTGAAGTACAAGCATGCCTTGCAGTAGTAAGGGAAATTTATAGACTGGTTTGAACTCCAGTAGTAATTGTGGTGATGCACTTTTTCTCAATTAAATTAAGGGTCAGTGGCGTAGCGTGGTCAGACTGATGGGGGAGGGGGGGGGGTGTTACGCATTATGTATTTATTTATTTTTACATATAGATTTCCCCTTATGTTTTGTATTGTTTTTGTCAAATGATTGGGTGGCAAGCGCCCCCCACCACCACCCCCACCCCCGTAGCTCCGTGACTGTGAAGGGTCATACTCGTGATATATGTGCGTCTCTTTATAATTATTACACAATCTAAAGGGAAATATTTATCAGAACTTATACCGTGTTTCCCCCTAGAAATCTCACAATTTCATTTTCATAATTAAATGCTTTGGACATTCAAACAAATAAAAACAAAAAAAAATATGAAATCAATAAAATACGTTTCTGTCTCTCACCATCATATCATTATGTTGTTATATTTGTATGTTTTCGTGTTGTGTTTGTTTGTCTGTCTGTCTGTCTGTGTTAATATGTGACTAATTCCACATTTTGCTTGTATTTAGATATAGCATAGTCATACCGTTTTTCAATAGAAAAAAAAAACAAGTAAAATAAAACACCACTAGATAGGAAACTACAAAACCTACTTACAAACATACTAATGTCGTTTGAGCACGAATCGATAAAATACTATAAATAATTAAAAACATATTATTACATTGTCTATTGAATATTTGCGGAAGTGTTGGCGACGGTAAACCCTATTATTATCGAAACTAAAACGAAACGTAATATTGACATTCGAAATAACTAAGTAAAATCAATTAATCATCACTACTGTTTTTCTTAGAATGTTTTGCCATAACAAAAACATGGAGTTGCCGATGTAATATTAAATTCGAAGTGGAAAGGTATCAATGAATGTCATAATGGGTTTTCAACTAAACCAAGTCTTGAAGATGTTTTCAGTTACGGTGTATATAATTAATATAGTATCGAGACAGTCATATAGATTCGAAAATATTCACAACTGGATTTACTCAAAATCGATCTTAATTATTGTTTAAATGGCGCCATATCGATAATATTCATCTAATATAGTAGAATCGAAAAAGAAAAAAAAAACAGCAAATAAATCTGTCTACCGGTAGTTGTGAAGATGTCTACATTATAGTAAGCTGTAATATCAATCGATTTAAGAAAGGTCATTTAGACTCTGATGAAAACTCTGCTAGGATCGAAAGCTTAGGCCCTCGACTGACTCTCGATTCAAGAAAGAGTACAATTAATCATCATTACTGGTTTATTCAAAACATTGTTGTTTTCACAATGGCTCACTACTAGTGAATCATTAATATCACTCGCTAAAGGCCCAGTCCCATACTGACGATTTTCACGGCGAATCGCAACGATTTGACGTTCGTCGAGAAAATCGCTTAGGTCGTGTTGCATCGTATTAATACATCGTATCGGTTCTTCCCCAAAACCATGGGCGTAGATCTGTCATTGATACCCATTCAACTGGGGGGATGATCTATTCATTCATTCCCCCTGATGAATAGGTATTACGTAAGTCGCTATGGCCATGCCCAAAACCGTGGTTAAATCGAGTCGATTCGTTCTAGTAAATCGTTGCGAGTCGCCGTGAAAATCGTCAGTATGGGACTGGGCCTTTACACAAATTGGTCTTGTCATGATACAGTCAACTCTGTCTTAGCGGCGACCTTTGTATTACAGCCTAACGTGGTCCCCTGCAGATAATGTTTGTATGGAATCTGCCTGAAGAGGTCACCTGTGTATAATGGCCACTTGTCTTGTTTCTCCCATAGAGTAACTATAATATAAAGACTTTTCGCTTTCCCTACAAATACCTTTTGACTAACAGGTAAGAGATGCGAGGGAGAGCAAGCAAACATCTCATGAATATTCAAGACCAAAATACAGAGCTTCAAATTTGACACTACTTTTGCACGTACCGTACACAGAGTTACCCCCCCCCCCCCCCCCCCCCTGGTTCCCCCTACTAGTTGGTTACTATACAGAGGTTTAACTGTGTATATAATATGTTGGTGGTGTAACGTAGACTCTAATAAAATGTAAATTGATTGTTCTTTCTGATTTATATGAATCTGTTACGTAAAATTGACTGAGTAATATTTCGTTTAAAGAATCGGAATAATAGCAACGAATCGCTATTTATAGTCTGGTTGTGAAAATATTGAAAGGTTTCAATTTTTATTTAGGTAAAATTATTAACAATATTATAACAGTAGGTTTACTAAAATGATTTCAGTTATAAGAATCGAACTAAGGCAAAATCAGTATAATGGTTTACTGAAATGTGAAATGGTACGAATGATTGATTACCGTTTATTTAGGAGACGTAAAGAAAAACAGAAAACAAACACCATCATTGGTAAATTTAGAACAGTCTATGTATAAAGCAAAATATCTCGACTGACGGTGTAATATTTGTAGTAGTATCGAAAAGTAGAACTGAAAGCAAAAACAGGCGATAAATCATTATTACTGTTTCACTCAAATCAGTCTTCCCTGTAGACATTGGTTCATTGACGGAGTAATTATGAATAAATATTTATGAATGAAATAAAGCCGATTTATTCCCACCAAATCGAATAAGTGTGTTTGAACAATGTGAAATAACTTTGATTGTATCCAATATAATTATCCGAGGGGTGTACGAGGTTTAAATAATAATGAGCACTAATATTATGTTTCACAGTTTAGAAGTGTTGTTTATCAATAATAAATTGTTAAGGTTCTTGTAATGTCAATATTTATATTATGTACTTGCTCTATTTATCCCCGTATTTAAACATCATTATGGATAGACAAGTCTACACGACCGCCAATATACTTTATATATTGATTAATATTCATCATTAATTCAGGCAATAATGATGCCATATACTTATGCGACACAGTTGTTCCGTGTATTTTGTTGTACTGTAAATCCCTAAATACATTCTTGAACTTTGCAAAACGTCCGATTAAACACCAGCTTGCACATAATCGTGTGCAACATCTCCACTCCCTAGGGAGCATTCCTTCTAAGCGGCTATTGGGCATTGGGAAGATCATTCACATAAATGCTTTCACTGCCGCGAATATGCATATTCCATTGATGAATATTAAGTGGTATACATCGATGGCATGTATTTGGTTAAAATGTTGCACAATGTCGCCCATTATTATAACCCTTTTACCTGTATACAGGACAAAATAAAACAGAATAATTATTGTGTGGAGGTCGAGAATCAATCACTTTAGTTAGAACTACGCATATCATTACATAATTATTAGATAGAGTAAAGCTACGTTCGACGAGCTTATTATATAGCATAATCATTAATGACAAAGTACACGTTTCGAATACAAATTGTAATACTCGTCCACAACTATAGACAGGTGTAGTTTGATGTGATTTTTATTGTGGCAATAACTTCCATTTATATGGAGCTATTCGTAGGAATTAATGGCCGTATCGATACGTTATCATTTCAATCAGAAACACAATCAACTGGGCAAAGTATTACTTTTATGAAGCACGTTACATTTTATAGTCCCTTTTATTCACTCAGTTAATAATTATGTACAGAACAACTATAGTTTGCATGCTATATATACGTCCTATAAAACAACATATTATTACACGTCAACTTCTTGTATGTTTAAGCGTGCATAACATTCAATACAAGTCTTCTTGTATTTCAGAACAATCGAACAATTTCGGTTTAGTATAGTACCCGCAAATAATTGTACAGCCTCGCTCGCACGAGGGCTCTGTTGATATTTAAGATGGGGCATAAACTGTTAGTTCTGCTGGCAGGAGTGAGATAGTGTTTCATTTTCATATAATGACGGTGAACGATGCGGAAGAATGTTAGTGGAGCCCTCACTTATTTCAAATTGCTTATCCCTTTTCGTTTTTTGTTTAAACCAGTTTATTGACTGTTACTATGTATTAAGTGGATATAAATTGCACATTTTGGGATGGAATGGGTTAAGAAAACAACTTTATATTCTGCATACCGTTATACGCGGGGGCATGGCCGGTTTAAATATTTGTCACGCGCCCTGTGACGTCACCAGCCAAGCTGAAATGATTGAATGAATGAATGAATGAATGAATGAATGAATGAATGAATGAATGAATAAATGAATGAATGAATGAATGAATGAATGAATGAATGAATGAATGAATGAATGAATGAATGAATAAATGAATGAATGAATGAATGAATGAATGAATGAATGAATGCATGAATGCATGAATGAATGAATGAATGAATGAATTAATTAATGAATGAATGGATGGATGAATGAATGGATGAATGGGTAAATGAATGAATGGATGAATGAACGAACGAACGAACGAACGAACGAACGAACGAACGAACGAACGAACGAACGAACGAACGAACGAACGAACGAACGAACGAACGAACGAACGAACGAACGAACGAACGAACGAACGAACGAACGAACGAAAGAACGATCGAACGAACGAACACTTTTATACATTATATGCTAAACATTATGTAGGCTTCATTATGTGATTATAGACTTTTATATTTGCTAAAAAAAACTTGGAATGCCCAAGACAATTAAATATCGACAATAAGTACAGGTGCAGCGAATATCATTTAACTTTGAACTTGAATTTTATCATGTTTTTAATGTCGAAATAACTAAATATTTATAGGCAGTAGTAAAAAATATAATGCCGTCGTCTACACTAATATATTTCGGGTTTACGGTTGGCATTTTTTCCGCAAGATAACCATGTACTGGTATGTCAAAAATATATGGTTTAAATGAATTGTTTGGTAGCCATGGCGGGAGTTCTCATAACGGTATTGAAATTAGAGAGGACCCGTATTTTTCGAGCTCGATTGTTCAGGTTTTCGTTCTTCGCACGCGATGAGGAGTCTGCCAATACAATACCAGCACAAATATTTTCAAAAATATTCCCTTACAAATTTGCTCCGACGTAAAATTGCTCCGCTTTTCAATTTGCACAACCCAGAAAATATGTCTAACTATATGCCCAAACTATAAACCTATAAACTCTTAACTAGCACAAATTAATAACGCGTTGATTTGAATTATTTCTTATTATTGAACATTTTATACTACGACTTCCTTTATTTTAGTTTTTTTTTTTCATTTAAAAAATCATTCGAAAAGATTTCTTACCATATCCAAACTATAAACCTATAGGTATACATTCCTTTTAATAACCTCAACCCAACAGACCACACATTAATGACGCGTTGATTTGAATGATTTCTCATTATTGAAAATGTATATTATGACCTCCTATATAATTGTGTTCATTTGTTTTAATTTGTTTATTAAACAAATCATCCGATTGAAGGTTTTGCGACCCGCTAAAGATCATTGGCGTGTATAAACTAGATATGTAAATGGTTTCCTTGATTTTGTTCAAATACGGTAGATGATCTATTTCAAACTCTAGATCATCGAACACAAAAATAACTATATAATATTTGATCAACAGTTTTGACTTCTTATAATTGTCGTATTTTTACAAATCGAAACGATGAAGATCATCGTCGCGCGCATACTGGAAAACGAAGCGGAGACCGCACTCCTAACTCCAGATCATCGAACTAAACATTTGTTTCTTGATAAATATCAACGTCGCGATTACAAAATCTATGACTTCCTATGATTTGAGTTGTTCTTTTGATAATAAAAACCTGAATTCCACACATTTTCAATTAGTTTCCACATCGCACGCCAGCAACTGGCTGCCCCCTTCGATGGATGATATATTTATTTCCACCAAAAAAAAAAGAATTACTGCAAATCTTCAACAGTGTGATTGGGCACATGCATGGGGGCCTTCGTTATCGTCCAACAGAGACCAAACTCCAAACTACAAAATCTGCACTAGTTTAGTATCATTCTATTATTTTAAGTCCAAGTTAATTAAGATGCTAAGTTTAAAGCAACACAAGGTTGCCTAAGTCCGTTCGTAGTCCAAACTCCAGATCATGAACATGCTGAACTTATAAGGTGTTCACTCATAACTATCAACATATTTTTTTTTTAATCTATGACTTCCCAATGTTCGTATATATTTGTTTTAAACGTCCCTTACTTGTTAATAAAACCTTTCTTTCCACCCGTTTTCAATTATAGGTTCTGCAACTCACGCAAGTAACTGGGTGCCCCCGTCATCGTCGAGCACGGGCCGGAGAACGAAGCGCAGACCGTACTCCAAACTCCAGATCATCGAGCTCGAGAAGGCCTTCCAGGAGAACATGTACCTGACCAGGGATCGGAGGACGAGGATCGCCGAGGCCCTCAATCTCAGCGAAAGACAGGTAACCATGGTAACCCCATCATCATGATCATGGGCGTACCGGAACATTTTTGCCGGAGGGGCTGAGGTCTTCTGCCCGAATGCCACCCTTGACCTTCCCGTTTTCAGCTAGTGACGAGCAAAACAAAATCTATTTAAAAAGTCCACGCCATATAAAGCTGCCCGAAAAATATAACATTTTACCCAAAGCAATTAAGATGGCAAGATATTTGCCCGAATATGACATAACTGTGCACAAATTATATACATGAGCTGGCCTGAATGTGAGGTGCTTTTACCCAAATATGACATGGGCTTGCCCGAACATGACATGGTTTTGCCCAAATTTGAGGTGCAATTATAGCCCGAATATGGCCATTTTCACAACTCTAAGGGGCTGCAGCCCCCAGCCCCGGTCTCCTATACGCCTATCGTAAGCCCAGATTCCAGAATACATGTAGCTCGGTGCGGATCGATAAACACAGAATAGTAACTTAAGGGAAATACATTTCAATTTCGCTTTTATATAAATATTTATTAATTATCTTATCCATGGTATGATCGCAATTATCTTGAAGTAGTAGAAAATGTTTCACGGTTTTCGCATTTAAATCCTTTCTTAATTCGTTTTAAAAGTTTGATTAAACAATCAAAACTTCAATGGACACTTAATACATTCAGTTATTTCCCTAGGACGAGCTACTTTAGCACAAAATCGAACTGCCCTCTTTGTAGCAGTTTAAGGTGCATGCTCTTGACACCATTTAGATCCCTTTTGTTGAACGTTTACCCTCAGATCTAGATGATGTTGAAACAGGCGTTGATGAGTTTTAGCATGATATAAATCAAAAATTGAATATGTACGTTAATTTGTGCAAGAATTCGCATTTTCTCTAGGTCAAGATCTGGTTCCAGAATAGGCGGATGAAGATGATGAAGATGGCGCAGATGCTGAACAGGGATTAAAGAGTTTTCGCATCGAACTAGAACACTAAAAGTACGTTAACTTGTGTTTGAATTCGCTCATTTTGTTTTCCAGGTCAAGATCTGGGTCCAGAATCGGCGGATGAAGATGAAGAAGATGACGGAGATTTTTTTTTTTTTTTTTTCTTTCACCTTTCCAGGCATTTATTGATTTCACTTCCAAGTTCCATACAGTTTAACAAATCATGTTTCAATAATTTTCTCTTTTACATCAATTTAGACATTACAAATATGTTTTTATCATAAATGGTAAATAATACATTTTTTTTTTGTTTTCTTTATGCAAGTAATCATTTATTTGTATGCGAGCGTGAACTTCATTTAAGAATGTAAACCATAGTTTTGTGCTTCTTTCATCTTTTCCTGATTGATTTCTGATAACTATCATTTTATATATGCTCCAAAAAGCTATAGTTAAAATATCATTGATTTTGTCTTCTACATTTATTTTCAGTAATGTGAATACATTCATTTCTACATTTACATTATAAACATATTTTACCATTTGCGTAAAGTTTCTAAAAAATATTTCATTCATTTTACATTCCAATAGAGCATGACATAAATCTTCTCGACAATGGCAAGTTTCACATGTATCACTATCGCTAAGTTTCCACAAAAATAATTTTCTTTTTACTGCGATCAAATTATAAATTACTTTAAAGTTAAATTGTCTTAATTTGTTCTCCTTAATGCACACAACATTTCTTTTATAAACATATTTCCAATCAACATAACAATCTAATTTCTTTACCCAATATGATGGGCCTTCAATTGTGTTTCCATTTTTCGAAAGAAAAATATGAAATAATTTACTTGGTACTTTTTGAATAAGTCTTTCTTTTCCTCCAATCAAAACTGTTGGTATTTCTAAACATATTGGTTCTTTCACATTACTCATCCATACTTTGGGTATCGCTTTTTGTAATTTAAAATATTCAAACATTACAATTACTTTTGATTTCTTATTACGAACATTTTCTATTAATGTTGATGTTGTAATAAATCTATTATCAAAACAAACATTTTTCAAATAGATTATTCCACTTGAGTACCAGTTCTTAAAAAAGAAAGGTTTCGTTTCAAATACTACATATTTATTATACCATATAATCTGTTTATCTAAATCAACACTATTATTTTCATTTTGTGTATTCATAATGACCCATGATTTCAGTATTTCTAAATAAAACGGTGGCAATTTGTTAACAAAGTATGTGTCTACCATGAATACATCAATAGAACAATTCATAATTAACTTTAGCCCACCTAAAGATTGAAAATAATAATTTGACATCTCTTTCCAAAAGCCATCTGAACCATCTAATATTTTACCAAGCCATTTTAATCTGAAACTTATAATCAACTTTTCAATATCGATCATCTTAATACCACCTTCATGATAGTCTTTAATAATTGTTTCTCTTTTAACTTTGTCTATTTTTGAATTCCAAACAAAATTATACAAAATTTGTTCTAATCGTTTTCTTACATGTTGTGGTACCGAACAATACATTATCAAATGAACAACTTGACTAATGAGCAATGTTTTTACAATAAGTACTCTACCAAAAAGTGTAAGGTTCCTTTTTTTCCAATTATCTACAATTCTTTGAATCTTTTGTAATTTTGTTTCCCAATTCTTTTTTACCACCAGTTCCAAATCAGTACTTATATGGACTCCTAAATATTTTACGCTACCTTCAGTCCATTGTAGTCCATATTCATGAAAATCCCATCTTTGTTGTATTGGGCCTAACCATTTCAATATTGTTTTATCTTTATTAATAAGGGGACCGGCTGCCTTTCCAAATGATTCTAGTTCTTTTATAATATATCTTAAAGATGATTTTTCCCGAAAAAATAACGATGTATCGTCTGCATATTGCAGCACTTTTAATTCTATTTTTTTATCACCATACAAAATACCTTTAATTTGTTCATTCTGTCTAATCTTTTCTGCCATTATTTCTACGGCCAATATAAACAACATTGCAGATAGAGGACAGCCTTGTCTTATTCCTCTACCTATCTGAAAACTTCTAGTTTTCCACCCGTTAACCAATACTGAACTTTTTACATCATTATACATCAATTTTACCCAATTACAAAAATCTACTCCTAAGTTAAAATGTCTCAAACATTCTTCTATAAACTGAAATTCAATAGTATCGAAGGCTTTTTTAAAATCCACCATCATAAATGCACCTTCAAACCCATTTTCATACACAAATTCAAACACATCTTGTGTTAGTCTTACATTAAAACCACTTAATCTATTTTTTATATAACCAACCTGATTCTCATGTATAATACTTGGTATAACTTTTTGCAGTCTGCTCGCCATAACAGCAGCCATTATCTTATAATCATAATTCAACAATGTTATCGGTCTCCAATTATTCAAATTTTCTATTTCTCCTTTTTTATAAATCAATGTAATAATTCCATACTTTTGCGTATCTGACATCATACTTTTATCAAAATTTTCATTCAGTGCATTAACAAAAATATACTCAATATCGTTCCAAAATACTTGATAAAATTCTATTGTTAAACCATCTCCACCTGGAGCCTTATTCTTTTTCATCTGAAATATTACTTTACGACATTCTTCTATTGTTATTAAACCTTCACAGTTGTTCTTATCTATTTCGGATAATTTATTAACTCTACATTGTTCAAAATATTTATTAATCTCAGTTAATTCTATTTTTTTACTAGCGTACAAACTTTCATAGAATGACACTACCTCATTCTGTATCTCATCTTGTTTTTCAATAAACTTTCTATCTTTTCTCAACCTTACAATATTCTTTTTCTCACCATTTTTCTTTTCTAAACCCATAAAATATTTAGTGTTTCTTTCACCTTCTTCAATCCACTTAACTCGTGCTCTAATTGATGCTCCTTTACTATCTTTTACATACATTTCTTCCAATTTATTTTTCGTTCGAATATATTCATCTTTAGTGTCTTCATTTATTCTATCTTCAACGTCTACTATATTTTGAAGTATTTTAATTTTTTGTTCTAATTTTTTCCTTAACACATCAGCATTTTTTTTTTGTTTAGCACAAAATCTTTGTGTAAATTCGCGGGATCTTATTTTTATAAGTTCCCATCTTTCAGAAAAACTAACATTCTTTTTTTTAATATTATCAACAATGTTTCTTATTTGCTCTTTATAATCATCATCCTTAAGAACATTATTATTTAATTTCCAATATCCGGGACCTTGCTGTTTTTTCCCTAACATTAATTTTATAAAAATAGCATTATGGTCGCATCGTATTGCTGGACGAATATCTGTTGCTACTACCTTAGAATTTAAGTTATTACTTATTAACCAATAATCAAGGCGTGATGCAACATTCAAAAATAAATTTCTCCACGTAAACTGTTTTTTTAGTGGGTTTCTTTTTCTCCATATATCACATAAATCAAATTTTTTAATCAAACATTTTAAATTTATAGGGGTCTTATAATAATTATTTTTGTTCTCTTTTACATCATTATGAGTACAAAGTATTGAATTATAATCTCCACCTATTACCAATTCGTGGTGTTGCTTTCTATTTTTTTGAATCCAACAAGCAATTTTTTTAAAAAACTGTTCTCTAAATTTTTTCTCTGTTGGTGCATAAATATTAACAATACATAATTTACAATTTTTCCCTATGACATTCATCATAATTGCTCTTCCATCTGGATTAAGCAAAACACTTTCAGATGTTATTTGTAAAGGAAAAGTACTAGATATTAAAATTGCCACGCCTCTGGATTGGTTAGTTCCATTACCAAAAAAACATTGTCCTTTCCATTCATTTCTAATTATTTTTAAAATGTCGTCCGTCCAGTACGTTTCTTGTAATAAAATAATATCTGATTTTTGGTGTTTACACCAAAGGAGTATTTCGTCTCGCTTCTCTTTGCTACGAAGTCCACGGACGTTTAAACTAATCAAATTAAAATGTTGTTCTGAAATTGTCATTATTTACATATATACAGTATTTACAGAAGTGTTATGCTTTTCATATTTACTTTCTTCCTACGTGTTACTACGTCAGAAAGTTAATTTCCTTTCTATATTTACCTCTAGGTAAACCATACATATGCACTACAACACAAATACAACACAATAAGAACACAAGGGGAAACGAAATTGAGTTTGAACATAATGGTAATGCTGAGCATCGGTAGCGGTCGCCGTTTATTACGCAAAAAACAAGAACGCCCTGCATCGAAAATGGGAATCATATAAATCGAAGTCCTGTGTGAACACACGTGTTATCAGATGCCGAGGGACTGGGAAGGGAGGAGGTTGGAAGAGGGGTCAGACTTGATGTACGCATCCCTCGCTCTACTGGTCTTCCACCTCCCGTGCTGGGAGATGAGAAAGGGCGGAACGCCCGCGTTGCTTGCGGACGTAGCGCCCCCCGACCTCAGGCTATGCAGGCCAAAAAGACCGATGTCCGGAACGAAGGGTTTAAGGGCCTCCAAAACGGTCTCGCGGGTTCTGGTGTAGCTCAGGGCGTGCCGGGTTGGAATCGGACCCCGCTTGGTTGTGGAGGACGCTTTAGATGAGACAAGTAGGGCTGGTAAGGTGCTCTGCGCCAAGGACCGGAGATATGGGCTGGATATGGAATCCACTCTGCTCGTCCAAGTATCTGGAGGTCGGCTCGAAACCGAGCGAAAATGGGAAAATGAGAACCGTTCATATAATCGAATCCGAGTTATTATGCACAACTCGATGCTTACTGCATATGTATGCGCAAACAGCACAGTAATAACGCACGATTCATTACAATAACGAAATATAGGCGAATACAGGTACACACGTATGAAGTACCCCAAGAATCCAAACAACAACAAGAACATTCATTATCCAAAACACAATAAGTGTGGGGAAGGGGGGAGCAAGGCGTTCAGCACCGTGCTAGCGTTGGGGCTTAGCATGCGGAGGCCACGAAAAACCCCCAGATCTGCTGGGGGAAACGTGGGTGCGTCCAAGGGTGCATAAACGAGGGCGCACTCCCTGGCTCCTTGCTAGGGGGGGGGGGGGGGGGGGAGGTCATTGAAGCATATACATGCACCTCAATGGGACAGTTGCGCATGCAGCAAAACGAAAACTCGACGTTAAAAATAGTGAATAGAGGCGGGGGGGGGGGGGGTACCGATGTGGATGCTTGAGCGAGAATGAGCTCATACACGCAGAGCGCGGGAAAACCGAATTACCAAAGGAATCGCTCATTACGTAATCACAATGTGCTCGCCGAAGCGGTGAGCGGGAGCCTATCGTTCAATAACGAAACGAAATAGCACTTCTTCTTTCCACGTTTGCTTTTTGGCTTCAGTTTGCGTTTGGCTGCTTCTGCCTTTTGTCTATTGCGTAACTCTGGCGATTCTGCTGAAATCTCAGAGTAGTCGCTTTGTGAGTCTTCATTGTTTGACCCGCTCTCGTTCGGTGAATCTTCACAGCTATTGTGCGTCTGGGTTTCGCGGTCTGGTGTTTTGTTTACATCGCGATCGGTCAGCGTGACCGTGTCTCCTCGATCAGACTGCGAACCAGCTGATTGATCAGCTGATTGATCGCGATCGCGGTTGTTGTTCCGTATTTGCGATAAGAATTTTGTAATTTTTTCTTGGTTGGCTTTCCCGTCTTTCCTATCAGGCGATGTGCGGAGGGGCGGGGTGGGTTGTGCATCTCTTTCCTTTGATGTGTCTCGTTCAGGTGATCGCGATGTGTGCGGGTTTGTGGTCGGGGTGGGGCTGTTTTGTCTGCTTCTGGCTCTGTTTCTGTCTGGTGTTGAAAGCGAGTATGATGTTGCTGCGTTGCGGTTACGGCTGTGTTGTTGATGTTCGCCTCTGTCGGTTGATGTGGCTGAGACGATTATGTTGTGGGTGTCGGTTTGGCGTTGTTCGCTTCTGCCTCTATGTGGTGATGAGGTTGGTGTGACTGTGGTGTGGGTGTGGCTGTGTTGTCTTTCCTGATTGCCTGCGATGTGGGAGGGGCTTTGTTGTCTGCCTCTTCTTTCTGGTGATGTAGGTGGGGTTGGGTTGGGGCAATCCCTGGCGTAGTGTCCACTCGATTTACAGCGCTTGCAAACTACTGGGGCTGAGCACCTTGAACGGTGGTGACCAGTCGTCAGGCAGTTCGAGCAGGTCACTTTGTCTGGGTCGAGCACGTTTTGATTTGGATGATACACTCTACCTTTAAAAAGGCCGAATGCCATCATTCTAGGTAGAGAGAATGAGGGTCTCTCTATGTAGATCATCCTGTCGCCGGTTAAGCAGTCGGTTAGCAAACCGTCTACTCTTAGTCTTTGGTAGACCACCTTTCCCCTTATTTTGCATTTTTGTTTTTCTAGTTCATCTGTGATGACGGAGTTGTGGACAGACAGTGGGATGTCCTTAACCAAAACTTTGACTGTGTTCTCATCCCCATCCGCCACAAAGGGGTTCGCGTCATAAACTGCTACGTTAACACCCCTGACACCAAGTCCGTTCATGATCAATTTGACACGTAGATCACGTTTATCTATGTAGATTCTCCATAGCCCGCCGATGCGTTGGATACCTTTAATGTCACTTTTACGGATGACGGAGATGCTGAACAGGGATTAAAGAGTTTTTGCATCGAACTAATTTAGTACAATAAAAGTACGTTAATTTGTGTTTGAATTCGCTCTTTTTATTCCAGGTCAAGATCTGGTTCCAGAATCGGCGGATGAAGATGAAGAAGATGACGGAGAGAGAGCGAACGGAGCAGGAGCAAATCGAACGAGAAAAGGCGGCCCTCGGAGCAAAATACTTCCTCAATACGGATCACACGCCATCAGTCTACATAAAACAGGACCCGACTATGCAGTAGAAGTATAAAGGGATCTAGTAACTTTGTTTATTTGATGATATGTGAGAAAAGTGACGAATGGTTGATACAATGTATATTGTGCAAAAAGTGATGAATGACTGATAAAAGTGTATTCTTGTGATCTGATATGTCCACTAAGGAATGTGTAGGAATTTTCATATTGAATTGATGTTACATGGTCGAGTAATGAGCGAAAATACAATGCGATATTCGCTAGCTCTTTGCACTGATTTTGTACACAGTTATAACCTTCCAGTGGATGATTAAAAATGCGAACAATTCAAATTCGATAAAAAGCGAAACCTGTTCCTTACTAATATTAGTAATACGAATATAACAAGGCAAGAAAGTTACTAGATCCCTTCAACTGAAGACACGGAAGACCAGGGTCCCGGTTCATAAAACGTTGCCAATATTTGTTGTAAATGTCCAATTATTGTAACGAATATGCCTCACCCAATCAACATGGAGCATTGTAGCTGTATATAGCCATGGTGGTAATATTAATAGGAATTTTGTAATGAAATGGGGCCCAGTTTTGCTTCGTTTTGTATTAAAAGCGACAAAATCAATCTGGCAGTGTTGAGGTGTACTGGTTCTGGCCTTCGTCTTTCAATTCGAGGGTCATGGGTTCGATTCCCAACCGCCGCTCGCACGTGTGTCCTTAGGCAAGACACTTTATCCATATTTTGCTGATCTCAACCCAGGTGTAGTAAACGCCGCTGTAAATAGGTACTTGGCAGGAATTTATTTCTTGAAATGCCTGAGCGCCCCATCATGGCAGTTTGGATAATGCCAAGCTAGGTAATGATGCTCTGAGCAATTTGAGACTTCTTTGATAACGCGCTACATACAAGTGGGCTATTATCATTAGTATCAACATTATGTTTTAATTCCCAAAGACACTAAACCCTCTGTATGAAACTTTGGAAACATATCCCTTTTTTCTGGCCGACTTTTTACACATTCCTACGGGAATATGAACGTGGAATACTCAATATTTTGCTATAATATGTATAAAATGTTGATTTATGGCTAGCTCTTAATATTTCATTGAGCTTACATCGTTCACTTATGGAAATTGGATACAGTACCTTTTGGAATTAACCTATTTATGTGATATGGAAATATGAAAATAGTGATATATGTGTATCATTAACATGTGTAAATTAATATGCATTTAAGAGAATGTGTTGTTATATTATTGAATGCAATTCATTAGGTGGCATGTACAAATTCCTGTTTTAATTGAATTGCTGTTCCATTATTAATCTGAATGTAAATGTCTATGTATGTATACATGTACTGAATTCCTTTTACTGGCTGTATATTATACTGTGCAATATATTATCGGCAAAACAGGGTTTAACCGGACATTAAATATGCTATATGAATGCACCATGACTAGATTGTCATTTAACCATTAAAAGGCTGGGCTATTTGAGGTTTTTTATGGCCAGGGGCGGCTGAAAAACGTGAAACGCCCGATTATCGCCTGAGAATAAGAATATTATTATGCCACATTTTTGCCCATAAATCTTTTTTTTGTTGTAATTAAACATTGGTTTTCACTGCATACTGTATGTTCTTTAGACCATTTTGAATAATAATACAACAAACTAATTGGAAGAGCCAGGTTATTCCTTATGTTTTCAATTGTTTTAATAATGTTTTGCTTATTTCTTTGTTTAACGTATGTATTTCATTGTTTGTTTGTTATTTAACATGGGCATGATTACCTCAAAGTACAAAAAGTGATTTGGAGCCTTTCTCTTTCTCAACCAACGACAATTGAATGCTATTCACGTTTGTTTGTGCGATACCAATTAATGTGTAACGGTTGATATCAAAAATTTACATAAAATACAGCTTTTGAAACTAGATTTGTTTTTTTTTAAGGTATTGTTAATGTTATATGAATAGATGGGATAACTTGTCAATTTGTGTCCTAGCATATTTCCTCAACATATTTATGGTAGTACATGTATATTCTCAGGTCATTCGCCCTCATAAATTTAACTTTACAAATTCTACACATTAGATTTAGAAAAATGTTGCTTCCGATTTTGGTCTTTTTACTTTGTTTTGATGAGACGGTAATAAATTCAATAGAATGCAATGATTATTTGATTTTTAAACATCAGTTCTTTTATTTCAAAAATTTCAACATAATCGTTCCAACATTATTCCATATCAAATGCTTTCTTATTCCGTACATGAAGTTAAACATAATTATGCATTGGATGTGTCTTGAATATTGCTGAGTGAGGCTCGTTATGGAGTTAAAAGTGCACATCATGTGCTTAATCATATCAGGTGCTATGTAAATCTAGCATAGTATAATATTAAATGTTTGTGTTTAGCTTAAAAGGAAGCTCAGAACAAAACTATTTATAATTTCTATATTTTTGTTCCTATTTACTAGCTCAAATCTTACAGTTTCATCTATCAAAATTATCATTCAATAATTTGAATACAGCCCTTCCAGTAAAAAATTGAGTTTTTGACTTTCCAACTAAGAATTCAAACATCAAGATACATTCAACTAAATGCAATAAGTGTACTAAAATGTTGCAACTGCACATGGACTTTAATGACCTTATCAAAAAGTTAAAATTGAAGTTATGAATTCCCTATACCTGCAAAAAGTCCCTGTTTTACGCACAGTTTTATGTTAAGTTGTAAAAAAATATTTTTAAAAACATGATAAAACATTGTTGAATGCTTGTATTAATTTGATATCAGTATCTACTGTTATATTGCTCAAAGGCACTTTACAAATTAAATTATCCATTTATGTTATATGTATAGGGTGATTAAATCATCCTATACTACATGTATTAATCATCGGTACAAATAATGATTATTTTTTGTGATAAAGTAAAAAACATGATATCAAAAGTGGAATAAAAAGTAAATATTTGTTTCTGCCTGTTTTGTAACATCAAAAGCTAAACAAGTAGTTAAAATCATATTCCATTGTCATTATTGTGGTTAACATGAACATACAGTTTATACAAACTTAAACAAGATCACATCTTCAAAAATCTCTTCTTTTTTATGTCCCCTTTTTTTTCTTGGCAATAAATTGAATGTAATAAAATACAATATAAACCAGTCCTAATGTATCATTAAGATTTTATGACATACAATATAAGAGTATGAAAACAGCTTACTATCATTGTAACAAAATACTGAAAGTGATTTAAACAGTTGGCACAATATGTATAATGTCTAATTAAAATATCATTGTTTTTTTCTACATATTAAAACTTTCCAGTATGTCTATGCAAAACAAAAAGTTAAACTCTATTTATTGAAAACTTTATTTGTAAATATTCTATGACATATACTTCTAAATAATAAGATAGTAAACTACAAAAAGTAACGAAATATGTATCTTAAATTATTTCATGTTGCAAAGTTGCACAGATGTAATCGCAAAGTTTAAATTTGACCCAACTCATAGATTTATGCAACACACCAAGAGGAGAATAGTCAAGTCAAGATGCAGCAGTGATGAAGGCTGTAGATGACCGCCCAAAGTTAGGGGGCAAATACTTGTATCAAGACCAAAATTTTCCTTGTTCCAGGCTATACCTGATTTTGGGAATAACGTACATTCTCCATAGACCACACAACCCAAGACAATTCTTTTTTCGTAGGACTAGTGCCAAATGGATTTAAATGACTTTTTGTATTGATTATCATCTTTTATATAACAATAATAAATGTCATTTGAAATAGGCTATTCATGCAAGTATCATATCGCTTTAATACAAAACAAAGAACAATACAATACAACTAAAATGCTTACTTAATATTCACCTAATCATTGTATCAATTACGAAGAAGAGAAAAACGGGTCAAGTGTTTTTTAAAACATTGATATTGATAAATCATCGCAAGAAAGTGTTTTAAACATATTTAAATTGATTTATCCTCAAAATGAAGTGCTTTAAACATTTTGATACTGATATGTTCTCAAAATGAATTGTTTTAAACATATTTATGTTGATTTACCTCAAAAGAATGTGTTATAGGTAATGCTCACAATGAATTGGTTTAAACAAATTTTATATTGATTTATCCTCATTATGAAATGTTTTAAACATATTTATATTGATATATATTCTCCCCAAAAGGAAGCGTTTTAAACACATAGCAATATTGATTATCATAAAAACAAAGCGTTTTAAACATATTTATATTGATATATCCTTAGAAAGAAAGCGTTTTTTAAAACATAGCGACATTGATTATCATCAAAAGGAAGCATTTACGTCTCAATAGATCCCATCCTACTCCGCCTTCTCTGTGGCCGTGGCCTCGGCAGCCTGCTCCACGTCTGCCTTGGCCTCTCTCTTGCTGCCAGACTTGTCGGGGACGGAGTACACGGCCTCGCCCTCGATCTCAGCATCGCTGATGAAGCTGGTGGTCACGACGTCGGAGTCGGGTTTCGGGGGAGGCGGGGTGGAGTAGCCGGAAGAGGTGGAGTCGGAAGGAGGCGGAGAGGCAGACTTGGACTTGGTCTTCCCGTTCGTCTCGTCCTCTACAATGGCAGCCTCAGGCTGGTAGTAGACGTTGCCTGTGTAGGCGCTGTTGTACGTCCTGTATCAAAGCAAAAAGAATACAGAAAATAATGCCTGGGTTTAATATATGTTTAGAAGACGTTGCCTGTCTAGGGGCTGTTGTACGTCCTGTACCAAAGCAAAATGAATAAAGAAAATAATGTCTGGGTTTAATACATATGTTTAGAAGACGCTGCCTGTGTAGGCGCTGTTGTACGTCCTGTACCAAAGCAAAATGAATCAAGAAAATAATGCCTGAGTGGGTTTAATATATGTTTACAAGACGTTGCCTGTGTAGGCGCTGTTGTGCGTCCTGTATCAAAGCAAAAAGAATACAGAAAATAATTTCTACGTTTAATAAATAGTAAACGTTGCCTGTTGTAAGTACTGTATCAGAGCAAAAAGAATAAAGAACAGCATTCCTAGGTTATATGCTAAGTGTTGCCTGTGTTGGCGCTGTTGTATTGTTGTACTGTATCAAAGCTAAAAGGAAAGCGTAACCAGAGTATCTATTATAGGTTTATTATTTAAACGGACAAAGAAACCCTAAGATAAAATCATTTTGACCAAAACAAATCATGAGCAGAGGGAGAGGAGTCATTGGCACGAATTGTTAGCAAGAAGGGTCACAAACTACAAATGTTATGTCCATTTGTCCAGAATGAGCAGAAATTTTCTTATTTATTTTCCAATTTGGCTCAAATTTTCCCTTAATGTTTTTCCCATTCATCTTATTTCATTGCAAATGAGTTATTACCAGGGTGGAATTCCACTTTAATTAATCAATATTCAAAGATTATGCAACCACCCAAAATTGCTGTTATCCAATGAAGAGGAAAGAACTGAGGTTTACTTATCAAAATGAAATGAAATGTATGATATCCTAAATCAGATGGTAGGTGGAACTTACATTTTCTCGTTATTTTCAGCATCAACTCCAAACTCCCCTGAAATGACAACAGTATAAAAATAAAAACGATGAACAAGACTAAATGTGCCAGTATATGATGATTGTTACATATAGATGAATGAATCTGAATAACAAGGCATTGACTATAATGACCAAGCCAAACAAATAAAAAATAAAAATAAAGCAAAGCAAAAATAAATGAAGTCCTGGCTCATATTCGTAAAACCCCGCTAGCTTAGTTTTAATGCTAAGTCTATTTTTAATAAGGTGGTTTACACATGATCGTGCTACTAACTAGGGTTATCTTAGTAAGTACCCAAGGCTATCCCAACTAACCTTAACCCGTTCCCTTCGAGATTCTGAAATCCCCATAGATATTGTTCATATACGGTATAGCCCACTTGGATCCCCTAGGCAAGGGGTTAATTGGGAACTAGGAAAATTGTTTTTTACTCGCTAAACTGTATGGTCATAAATAGATTTAGCATTGACTAGTGGGGTTTTATGAATATGTGCCCTGGAGCAGTTTGAAAACCTGCTATAAAAATAATAAAAATTAAAAAAACATGCCCCAACTTTGTCGAAACTAAACAATTAAATATTTTTGTTACAGGCTGCTGGGAAAAAGGAAACATCTGGGAATATTTGAGCAAAAATTGATCAAGAAATAAAGAAATTTATGACCGTTTGTCCTAAATTTACTAATATGACCCAAAATGTAATTTCTGACCCAAATTAATACTGCCTTCTATCATTTGGCTTGCTCAGTCTTTCCTCTACCTAATTACAAGTTAAAAGATAGTTGGTATTCTTACCCTGAGGCTGCATCTGAAGTGAGTCAATTGAGTGCGCTTTGTCACTGAAAGAGAAACGATAAGTAGATCTAATGTTTATTTTATTTGCTATGTTAATAAGGCCAACAAAAAAAAATTGTTTGATTGGCATAACGGGCAACCAAAAATTAGGGTAGGTCGGTCGGGATTTTTTTTTTTTTTTTTTTTACTTTTTTTTAATATGCAGATATGCATGCTGGCCCTGGCCGGCGGCATAAACATTGTACATGCATGCGCTGCATAGGTACCGCGGGGTATTCGGTACCGCGTATACGTACGGTACATTGCATGTACTGTATTCGCGCCTTCATCGCCTCGCGGGGAAAAAGCGATATCGCAACACTTCCGGGTTTTTAGTGCAGCAAATATATCGATCGCAAATGCAGCGCGATACTCAGGCGATAGCAATTTTTTCGCTTCGATATACACAACGATACATAACGATATTGATCGCAATCGGCAAAAACATCTAGGGTTGGCGGTATTTTTAGGGACGGGCGGGTTACGCCAATCCAACAATTTATTTTTTATGGCCTAAGCCAATGTTCTTTATTTCAGACGGTTCATTTAATTTGTAAGTATTTTTTATGTAAGTTTTATTTCAGACGGTTCATGAAATAAAACTTACATAAAAAATACTTACAAATCAAATACAATAGTTTCAATGATACCTACAAGAAAACCAAATGTATAACAATATGATAACTGATTAGAAATGAAATTATACTTTGATGCATTAATGATACTTTACTTGAATTAGTTTAATTATGAATAATAACGTGTTAGCAATTTCTTTATAAAAAGGTAAAACAAAATCCCAACAAAATATTGTCGGACAATGAAAGCCTATAGATGTTTCAAATAGAATTGATGACAAACAATTGGATTATGGGATAAGCAGAGTAAGAAAGTGCTCTGGGTATCCTGAAGAAGTTTAAATGGGATTTGAGCCCTAAACTCACTCATCACGGCAGCAATCCCTGACCAGCACGATGACCAGGAGCAGGAAGCAGAATCCCAGTCCGACCACGACTCCGATGACCCACGGCTCCTCGATGGCAACCGCCACACCGCTGGTCTCCTCGATCTGGAAGTCGAATGACGGTCCAACATTCTCTTCGATGGCGGTTTCGTACTCAACCAGGAAGACAGAGAGCTGTTCGGCGGTGAGACCAGCCTGCACGCCCATCGGGTCATTGGGGTCACTGACCCAGAAAGTGACCATGACACCGGACTCGCCTTCCGTTATGCTCGTGATGTGAACGTCATCGGGTCTATCAAATAAATGGGGAAATTATAAATAGATGAATGTTAATACAACCAAAAATTTTCAAATTTAAGACTGGGCAAAAAGGAAAAACATTGATTTTATCATTGCAAAAGGTATAAGTTAATGACTTCTTTAGCCTGATGGACGAGTCATATTGTGTAGAGCAAACAAAATGATCTCATGGGGTCTGTCATGAGAGAGAAACTTACAAGAATTCCTGCCCGTTGCCAGGGTATGTCCTAAGGGAGCAACAAATAAGAATTCCTTCCCATTGCTGGGGTATGTCAAAATGGAGTCACTTACAATAACTCCTGCCCATTGCTGGGGTATGTCATAAGGGAGCAACTTACAAGAATTCCTGTCCATTGCTGGGGTCTGTCATAAGGGAGTAACTTACAAGAATTCCTGCCCATTGCTGGGGTCTGTCATAAGGGAGCAACTTACAAGAATTCCTGCCGATTGCTGGGGTCTGTCATAAGGGAGCAACTTACTAGAAGTCCTGTCTATTGCTGTGGTATGTCATAAGGGAGTAACTTACAAGAATTCCTGCCCGTTGCTGGGGTATGTCATAAGGGAATAACTTACAAGAATTCCTTCCCATTGCTTGGGTCTGTCATAAGGGAGTAACTTACAAGAACTCCTGTCCATTGCTTGGGTCTGTCATAAGGGAGTAACTTACAAGAATTCCTGTCCATTGCTGGGGTATGTAATAAGGAAGTAACTTACAAGAATTCCTGTCCATTGCTGGGGTATGTCATAAGGGAGTAACTTACAAGAATTCCTGTCCATTGCTGGGGTATGTAATAAGGAAGTAACTTACAAGAATTCCTGTCCATTGCTGGGGTATGTCATAAGGAAGTAACTTACAAGAATTCCTGTCCATTGCTGGGGTCTGTCATAAGGGAGTAACTTGCAAGAACTCTTGCCCATTGCTGGGGTATGTCCTAAGGGAGCAACTTACAAGAATTCCTGCCCATTGCTTGGGTCTGTCATAAGGGAGAAACTTACAAGAATTCCTGTCCATTGCTGGGGTATGTCATAAGGGAGTAACTTACAAGAATTCCTGCCCGTTGCTTGGGTCTGTCATAAGGGAGCAACTTACAAGAATTCCTGTCCATTGCTGGGGTATGTCATAAGGGAGTAACTTATAAGCATTCCTGTCCATTGCTGGGGTCTGTCATAAGGGAGTAACTTACAAGAATTCCTGCCCATTGCTTGGGTCTGTAATAAGGAAGTAACTTACAAGAATTCCTGCCCATTGCTTGGGTCTGTCATAAGGGAGTAACTTACAAGAATTCCTGTCCATTGCTGGGGTATGTCATATGGGAGCAACTTACAAGATTTCCAGTCCATTGCTGGGGTATGTCATAAGGCAGAAACTTAGTAGAATTCTTGTCCGTTGCTGGGGTATGTCATGAGGCAGAAACTGACCAGAATTTCATTCCCGTTGCCCGTTGCTGGGGTATGTCATAAGGGAACAACTTACAAGAATTCCTGCCCGTTGCTGGGGTATGTCATAAGGGAGTAACTTATAAGCATTCCTGTCCATTGCTGGGGTATGTCATAAGGGAGCAACTTACGTGAATTCCTGTCCGTTGCTGGGGTATATTATAAGGGAACAACTTTATACAAGACTTCCTGCCCATTGCTGGGGTCTGTTATAAGGGAGCAACTTAGTAGAATTCCTGTCCGTTGCTGGGGTATGTCATGAGGCAGAAACTGACCAGAATTTCATTCCCGTTGCTGGGGTATAACATAAGGAGACAACTTACAAGAATGCCTGCCCGTTGCTGGGGTATGTCATAAGGGAGCAACTTACAAGAATTCCTGCCCATTGCTGGGGTCTGTCATAAGGGAGCAACTTAGTAGAATTCCTGTCCGTTGCTGGGGTATGTCATGAGGCAGAAACTGACCAGAATTTCATGCCTGTGCTGGGGTATGTCTTAACCCTAACCAGGCCGGGTTATTTTGGCTATGCTATAGCCCGGGGGGGTGGATTCCACCCCCCCCCCCCCCGAGATCTTGGTCGCCGAACGCGCGGCCGCCACAAAATTTGGCACACAGATAGATTGCGACATATCTACAAGATTGCATTGTTAGTTTTTTGAAAAAAATCAATTTCGAATTAATTATGCAAATTTATGCAAAAATCACCTTTTTGTCAATAAATCACTAAATATGGCTAAGAATATGCTAATTTTGTGCATGAATATTCTTTATGACCTAATTATCAGGTTTTCAACATTAAAAATTGCGACAGCCAAAAAATTCCTTATGTATTTCTTTGTTTTTTTACTTTTGTTTTTTATTATTTTTTTTGATGGAATAAATTATTAACCATTATTCAACAACTTTTAGCCCAAAATTAAATGACTGCAGTGATTAGAATGAAAAATAATGAAGGTTTTGTCTATTATAGGAAAAAATCAATTTCCATAGGATTTGTACACAAATCACAAAATTTGGCGATTTTTGGGCCGACGCTCACTTACAAAAGGTCACGTGACTTTAGAACCGTATACCCGGTCGTCGCAAATTTAGTCTCAAAAGTTGCGCAAGACTTCAATGAAAAACTCATGAAGTCGCGCGGCAATATCTGCGCGCGTTGCGGAATTATCACGCAAAAAGTCGAGGGGGGGTGGATTCCACCCCCCCCCGGCCTGGTTAGGGTTAAGGAGACTCCTGCCCATTGATGGGGTATGTACTAAGGGAGCAACTTACAAGCATTCCTGCCCATTGCTGGGGTCTGTCATAAGGGAGCAACTTACAAGAATTCCTGCCCATTGCTGGGGTCTGTCATAAGGGAGCAACTTACAAGAATTCCTGCCCATTGCTGGGATCTGTCATAAGGGAGTAACTTACAAGAATTCCTGCCCATGGCTGGGGTCTGTCATAAGGGAGAAACTTACAAGAATTCCTGCCCATTGCTGGGGTATGTCATAAGGCAGAAACTTACGTGAATTCCTGTCCATTGCTGTCTGCCTCACAGTTCGCCTGTGCCGCCATGCAGTATGTGTTGAGCTGCCCAGCAATGCTGTTTCTGAACATTTCGGCATCCTCAATGGTAAACTAGACAGATATTGAGTAAAAGTATGATAACCATTTGATCTGAAAGAATGTCATGGTAAGAGTGAGAAGGGGGTTTAGTCTATTGGGGCTAAATTGAGTTCTGCATAGCATCTTGCAGCTCGGAAACTCCTCCGTATCATGCCAACAGTTCAGATAATTATTACAAATAAAAGAGAGCTAAATTAGGTTTCTCAAAGGCTCCCAAACTTTAAACATGAATATCGCAGAAGTGCAAAAGTGACTAAGTGCCCTTCTCTTTCGATACTTTAATTCTTGCAATGATTATCACTCTGGATTATTAGAAATAATGAGAAGTAAGGCAATAATCATTCAAGGATCATTTCAATGGTAAACTAGAAAGATATATAGTGTAAGTAAAAAAAATATGATTTGACCTGAAACAATGCCATATTTAAATTATTTCAATAATAATTTATCACTCTGGATTTTTTTTTTTTTTTTTAAGTCTTAAATGTGTAAAACTATGTAAAATATAAAATACTGTATTAAATCTTTTGTACTTTTGATGTATTGTTTTTATTTCAAAGACCGTCTGAAAAACATTTATTTTGCATTATAAAGAGCAAAATTTTATCTCGCTAGTTATTTCAAAATGTTAATTTTGACCCAGGGACCAATTTTCAACTTTGGAGGCCCATAACTGCAAAGCATAATTACGGACAAGTGGTGGGTTTTGCTATAGCCAGTCACATTTAAAGGGACTTAGTAACATTGTCCAAATCCTCAAAATAAAATTGTAATTCTAGCGGTTCCTTTATACCTTGTTGTATTCGTATTAACAATAAAATCATGGGACAGCTTTCGGTTTTTCAAATTTCCCTTTCATTACAAAGATATGTATGATTGAAGTATTTAGATAAGAAAATCTCCGGGCGAGATTTTCATCCCTGTACAAAGTGAATGCAGTGAGTTGGTGAATATCACCCAATATCACTTTGCATTTTCGCTCATTACTTGGCCATACATTGTCCATTTGACCTGAAATTTTCACACAATACCCTGAGGACATATGAGATAACAACAGTATACATTGCATCAACCATTCATCAGTTTTTGCACATCTCAACAAAGTTACTAGATCCCTTTAATTAACATTATCAACTAAAATCAGACATCACATATTGGATCTTACTGTGTTAGAAGTTTCTCCAGCCAGCGTTATGGTGACACTTCCAATCAGTTCTCCACTTGCTTCAACTAGAAAAACAAAATATATAAAACATGTTCAATCAGTGATCATCAACAATTCAAAATAATATATAATTGAAAAAATGAGCAAAGAATATGGGTCTTCCCAGGATTCGAACCAGAGACCTCCGGATTGCTAGACCGATGCTCTTACCAACTAAGCTAAAAGCTCCTGTGACAGTTTGTTCTTCCCTGCACCCTCGTCTCGGGTTTGAATCCCGGGGAAGCCCCATTTTCTTTGCTCATTTGTCATTTATACTTCTGATCAGTTTCCCTATGTTTGAAATAAAATAATATATTGTCTAAACATCCAAGTGCAACGATTTTGTCCAATTAAATTATCTTTGTGAGCATTTTGATTGCTGAATTTTGTTTTGAATAAGAAATCATTGTATTAATTTGATTTTACTTGTACCGTTTGTAAAACAATCCAACTTGATTTTGATTTGGTTGCAATGAATTTCAATTGAATATATACAAGTTGATGTTACGGGTAAAGACGTTTGGTGACCTCTATAGACAGGTGGCCCCTAAGACAGGTTTGATTGTATATAAAGTTGATAATAATAATAATAATAAATGTTTCTTTTATAGCACATTTCATAACCGGAGGAATTCTCAACGCGCTTTACGTGACAAAAAAGGTAATCTACATTTTAAATTTGAACTTATGTCTACATACATCAAAAAACATAATTTAACTGAGTACAAATCAAAGTGCATCTTAAATTACAAAATAAGTCAATAGTTATCAAACAAAGAAAAGATGTAGCTGCAAGCTTAACAAACAAACTAATGTATATCAGATAAAGACATTTCCAACAAGATACTAGTTGCAGCAGCGCACGAAACGTCGTGATCTTTTAGATTCCTTGTTGACCATACATTGCGAGACAAACGAATATCACTAGCGATATTATTTTCGAAGATACTCACCAGTCACTGCTTCATAGGACAGTGAGAAGCCAATAGCTGTAGCCGACTCGTCACTGTAGAACCTGAGCCAGGCCTGGTTGGAGGTGGTGAAGTAGGACTCCTCTGGCACCGTGGATCCAGTCAGTGTCACCAGGACGCTCTCGTAGGGTGTTGCACCCGACCCGATCGTCAGGAAGTCTTGCCTGTTGGTTGTTATCAAATAATATTATATCAAACGTCAAAAAAAGGGTTATGAAGTGAATTCTCCTGAAAAAATAGATGATGAGGAAATCTGCAAAGGATACTTTCTACATACATGTATAATAATTAAATATATATAAATTTCTCGAAAAAAAAAAAGGATATTGTTACAGTATTTCAATCAGTTTATGGTATTTACATTTCTTAAGAAGGCAGACTAGGTAGTTTGCGAGAATTCTTCTTCTGACCTTGATGTCTAGAATGGTCATCATCATCAATACATTTACTGCACATAAATGTAGGCGAACAACGTCAACGCTCTCAAGTCCCAAGAGATATAAGCAAGCTAAGAGGTAGCTTAAATGTACGTAAAAACGCTTATGCCAAACTGTTTATGAAATACAAAACGCTTGATCAATCATAATTTCTGCAAGAAGACTGTCTTTAAAATAGCAAATTTGCTTACCGAGATATTTGATGTTTTTTTCTTAGCTTGTAAGCAATTTTGCTTATTCAATCCAATCAAAATGGCTTAAATTTCTTGCTGAAATGTGTTTATGGAATACCGGGCCCAGATATTAACATTAGTACAGGAGTATTTGTAATTTGGTACTCCGTAAACAATGGGTGCTATAGGGTTTAGGCCCAATTCCTTACCCTGGTTCCAGGTCCAGCGTTTCCATGGTGATACGGATGACCTGGGCGGAGTTCGGGAGTGTGATGGTGTAGAGGCAGTCCTGGCTGTTTGGGTATGGCTCGGGGTAGTTTGGTGAGAGGATGAAGCCAGATTCGAGCAGGAATTCTGTGTTGCCGCACTGACCGCCTGATAATGCAATACAATACAATATAGTTATTCATATAGCGCTATTAAAATACACAAGCATTCCGCAAACCTACTGTGTCAATACACAAATGTTTCATAGCGCTTTAGAAAAAAAGACAAATGAAAACAACTTACAAACAACAATGTAGCGATAAAGGGACATTATTTAAATCTAGAGACACGAACGAATGGACAAACTTACTTGCTGGTGTGTCGATGCGCACCACTGTTCCCACCGGGGGTAGGATCTCCGATGAAGCAAGGATGGCGGCGATGTCGAAGGTGTAGACCGTGTTTGTCTCCAAGTTCTTCAGGAGTGCTATATTGGTATCGCCATCGGCGATGTCCACGCTGTAAGCTTCACCGTCGGGCTCAACGATGACGTAGACACGGTATCCAGCGACCTCGCAGTTGGAGGCAGACGGTCTCCAGTTGAGTTGGATGGTGTTGGGGTCCACGGCCTCGCCTCGGAGTAGGGTTGGGTTCTGGTCAATGTAGCTCCATTCTAGGAGGATGAAGGGATTGCAAGTTCATAGTATTAAAAACTTATGGTAAATGTAAGTATGTACATGTAATTGTACGTAGCACAAAAACACAATTAATAAAATGCTGTTCACAAACTAAAACAATATCAAATAGTGCTCAATACAAGCAGGAGCATGTATTACATAGTCTTTAAAATGTTAAGTTAATATGAATAAATAGTTAAGATCTTTACAAAGGGTGTTTTTTGTAGACGGTTTTGTTATGTCATCATAACAAGGTTCCAATGTAATTGATTCAATGCAATTTTATATAAACTGCTAAAGTCATTCACACATATGTGTAATATGACTAACCTTCAATGATAACAAATACACTGGGGCTCAGGGCGATTTAGCCCTCAAAAGCCAATAACGAGCCCCCCAAACTATAATAGAACCCCTGTAATTTTACTTTAATGTAAAATAAATGTTAGAGTGATATTTTCATACATACCAGCTTGAAAAGTAGTAGATTCAATTTTAATTTCCCTGCTTACCTTTAGGGCTGACCTCGCAGATGTACTGTCCAGGGTTGGAGCACTCCCAGTCGTTCCAGGTCCCAGCGTTCAGCATCTGGACGCAGTCCTGGCTGCCCGACAGATCATTGGGTTGTCCCGATGCCCAGTTGTCCCTGACCCACGGGGCTGTAATCTGACAGTCAACCCAGACGAAGCTGCCCTCTGTACCCTTGTCGTACAATCCTATCAAGCAATGGATGAACAGAAAATTAATATAATCAAGTAATACAATCCTATCAAGCGGCAGAAAGAACAGAAAATTGATGTGACCAGAATTTTTTTACTGGATTGGACGAAACTGTCTTACCCCTAACCCTGACCCATGTGGCTGAAATCTGACAGTCGACCCAGACGAAGTTGCCCTCCGTTCCCTTGTCATACAATCCTATCGAGCGACGAGATTAACAGAAAATTAATAAAAATCAGCATTGTATATACTGTATCTATACTGCATTGGACGAAACTGTCATACCCCTATTAAACCCTAACCCATGGGGCTGTAATCTGACAGTCAACCCAGACGAAGCTGCCCTCCATACCCTTGTCGTACAATCCTATCAAGCGGCAAGATGAACAGAAAATTAATAAAATCAGCCTTGTATATTTCTTTATTTAGCTGAAATGCAACCAGCATTCCCAAATAATTTGCTAGTATCTGAAATAAAGTAGTAATAGTAGTCCATTCCACCAACTGTTCAGCAAAAATGGGTACATTTCTAGAAAAATGTTGTCATAATTTGAAAACTCATTTATATCGTACTAGATCATGAATCTGAGAAGAATACTATTTATTATCTATTGTCTAGGAACATAATGGGAATTAAATAATATTGGTATAATTATGATTCAAGTCTGTTTTTTACAAACAAAAATGTTATGTTTATTGGATCATCTTTAATCCAATATTTTAACAAAATGTGTGTTTACCTATCCACCAATCATTTTCCGGGGCTTGGCTTCGCACAAAGTCGAACTCTGCTTCGGTTTCGATAATCACCAGATCACCGTTTGCCACTGACTGGCAGTCGGCGCGGGCTTCATCCCACGAAACCTGACTCCTCGAGAACTTGTAGCACTGGTAGTTATAGCCGGACTCCCAGCCGGGCTCACATAGATCTGTCAAGAGAGGGAGACACATTTGTAAACTTTTGATTACAATACAATGTTGTGACCCCACTCTTTATTAAGGATCATTTTGAATGATCAAGTATCAATATCAGTCAGTATAAAATCAGTTTATCATACATAGAGTATGTCATGTGACATATTATTTCATTATAATTTTGTCTGAACTCATATTTTGATTCAATTTTACAAAATAATTATCATTAAGATGGCACAACTTCAAAATAATCATGCGATGTCTTGTCCTTTGTGGAGTTCATTTCAACAGTGGCATATTGCTACAGGGGGCATAGAGGTCCCATGGCCCCCTCAATAAACTGAAAAAAGGGAACAGAAAAACAAAGAAATACATCAAATGGGTTAGAGTGAGGGCAATTAGTGTATTTTCGGCTAAATTTAGTTCTACATACTATCTCGTAGATAGGGGTCTTCTTCTAAATGTGATGCAAATTGTTCAGATAATTTCAAATATTTGGAATTCATCTAAAAATCAAATAGAGCTCCATTTGGTTTTCTACAGTGCTGCCAAACCTTAAAAATAATTATCTCTGAAATACAAACAGTAACTTTAATAGCTCTCTTCCCTTTCTCCACTGACGATTTGTCATTATTATCATAACTAACCGGCAAGAGACGGTGTTTCCACAATGGCGCTCTGGGCAGACTGCACAGGACCAGCCGCCAAAACAGCGGCGATGGAGAAGTTGTAGGTAACGCCGTCCTGCAGTTGGTCGATGGTGACCGTCGAGGACAGCGCGCCGACGACGTCGACCGAGGTCGGTTCGGGGCTGCCAGGCTCCAGGTACGAGATGCGGTAGGCGACGACGTCGCAGCTGAATTGGTTGGACGGCACCCAGGTCAGGGTTACGGCGTTGGGGTTAATCGCTGCGCCCTCGAAGCGTGTCGGGTTGGCGAAGATTGGAAGGTAACCTGGGGCAACAAAGAATGGGATAATATTTTAATTTACCTTGTTTAATAATAATAAGGTTTTTTATTTATATAGTGCCTATATGATATTGATAATCATATTAAAATGACAAATGACAATACTTGACAAAGTATTCCAGCGGCATAAGAAACGTTGTGATCTTTCAGATTCCATGTTGACCATACATTGCGAGACAAACGAATATCACTAGCGATATTATTTCCGATACATATTAAAATGCTTTGCATTATTACCCCGGTCATCTGACACATACACTCCCATGGGAGCAATGCCTTCTGGCAGCCATGAGGCGCACTGAACAGTTTACAAGTACAAATGCACACATGTTCCACTCCAACTAGGTCCCCAAAATATACTCCAAAATTTCCAGAATATTTTGCTCATTTTTAATTTTTAATTTATTTCAATAGGACTAATTAAACAACTCTGGCTTGGCGAATGACAAGTATATATCATACATCCCATCAATAATAGTTTGGTTACCCAACTTCTAAACCCATATAAAAAAAATACAATCAATTTATGGAAATAAGAAATAGAAAATAACGTTACCTTTAGGGGACACCTCACAGATGTACATCATAGTGCGGCTGCACTCCCAGTCGTTGAATTCACCAAAGTTGGTAACCTGACCGCAATCCTGCGAACCGTCGAGGTCGTTCGGCTGACCCGGGGCCCAGTTGGAGTACGCGTAGGTCGTGTCGGCTGCGCAATCCACCCAGCTCCAGGCACCCTCATTGGCCTTGTCGTAGAAGCCTGGAAGAATATTACACAAGAGGAAGAATAAAATGTAAAAATAACTTTTATTTTCATAAGGTCCATCTGTTTGTCTGTTTGTCTTAATATATGTTTGTATAATTTGGTACAATTTTGATTTGATTGTGATATATATTTAAATATCGTTATTTTTGTTATGTATAATGCTTTGGAACTTTATTCAGAATTAATAGCGAATAATCAATTTGGGACGGTCAGAACGACTTCACAATCCTAAGGATTATAAATAAAGAAATTTCCTTTTGATATTTAATATACTTCTGGATTTCATTAAGTCTATTTTTGTTTCATAAATGTATTATACAGATCTAAAATATAACTTGTGTATTTAATCCCCTTTTATTGTCTGCATTTCAATTCAGCATGTGATACATGTATGTTTGTTTATTAATTCATTTGTATATCATCTATATGATGCAGAGAACTAAAATCTTATATGCTGAAATAAATTGAAGCACAACATGGGCTGTGATTTGCCAAAGAATTTGTTTGTTTATTAAGAATTTCTTGTGGTCTTTTTCCCCCTCTCTCTCTCCCTCCCAAAGTAAAGAAAACCCACATATCAATGCCCAAGATGAAAAAAAAGAAAAAATGGCAGGTACCTATCCAGTAGTCATTGCCAAGGGTTGCATTCAGGAGGTACTGGTTCTCATCCGCAGTTTCTATGATAACCAAGTCGCCGTCTGTAACGGACATGCAGTCGGCACGAGCCTCGTCCCACGTCCTCAGAAGCTTGGCGACCTTGTAGCAGCGGCCGCCGTAACCGACAAACCAGCCCTCGTCGGCCTTCTCACAAGGATCTGTTGAAAAAAGAATACAAGATGGCAACACAGTCAGATGATAAGATCACAAAGAATCAAAGGGGATTTCCATTATAAAAACAAATATGCACACCTTGGAGCTCTTTGCACATAATGAGCTCGGACACTGATACTTTAAAGGGATCTAGTAACTTTGTTGATGTGTGCAAAACGTGATGAATGGTTGATAAAATGTGTATTTTAGTGATCTGATATGTCCACTGAGTAATGTGTGGAAATGTCACATTAAATGGAGGTTATATGGCCGAGTAATGAGCAACTCTGTAAAGTGATATTTGTTAACGCATTGCACTGACTTTGTTCACAGTTATAACTTTCCAGTGGATAATAACAATCTGAACACTTCAATCGTAAATATCTTTTTAACAACAGGGAGATTTAAAAAAGCCTGTTCCATGTTTCTAGAGTTATAAGTAAGTTTTGTGGATTTTGGCAATGTTAATAGATCCCTTTAAATTGCAAAAATCTAAAAGAAATGCAGTATCTGGTGAAAAGAAAGGTGATAACATAAACTCTGGGATGTCAGTCGTAATCTGTTTGTTTTTTTGCATTTAATGTAAATCATTTACTTACTCTCAGGAGGCTGTGTAGTGACAGTGGTCCTGGATGTTGCGTTGCGTGGTCCCATAGTGGTATAAGCCCTCAGTGTGAATGTGTAGTCCGTTTCCTCGTCAAGATCGTTAATAAGCTGATTCATGGAGTCGGCGCCGGGCACATTGACCATAACCGCACCGTTGTTGTTGTAGGAGATTCTGATGAAAAAGAAGAAGAAAAAAACATGATTCATTCAGGTACATGTCATTCAAAATGTTAGCGTTTTGAATTAATACAATTCCAAACTAATACAAATTGTAAGCAACTTTATCTGCAAATCAGGCTAAGTTACACTCGACCAAGGAACCCATTTATGCTCCAGGGTAGAGAGCAGCAATGTGAATGAAATGTCTTGCTGAGAGACATAAATGCTGGGGCATCGAATGGGTTCAAACTCGTCTCCTGTGATTTGAAGTCAAACACTTATCCGATCATGCCACAACACCTCCATATTGTACTTGTACGACATGAAACATACTGCAACTTCTGAGATCAATAGCATTAACTGCAACAAAAAAGATGCATCAATCTTGTGAAAGGTCTTGGTTCCAAGCAATATAACTGTTGCAAGGGCAGAGGCTGCAGTTTCCCACTTCTGAACATGCTCAAAATTTTGGATTAGTGCACAAGTTTCAGTCGGTCCCATGCAATCTCAGTCGCTAATTGGACTTTACCCAAAATAGAACCTAATACCTCTCAACTGCTAGACCTGTGCTCTAACCATTGAGCCACCAGGTCCTACTGACGGTGGTTCTTCCCAGGAACCCTTTTCAATGCTCTTGCTGGTCAGAAGCAATATATACCTGACACGAACCCAAAAAGATATGAAATCCACTTTATAGGTAAGTGTGATAGATCATGCAAAGTAAAATAAAACAGCAATTAAAGAGCAAACTGTCCAGAAATAATATGGAATTAATTTTTAAAATATGTGACCTTACACCACAAAACGACCATTATGTCGCAGTGGTAGTTTCTCTTTTATTAGCTGAAATAGTCAAATTTTGTTCAAAATATGAGATTTAGGATTTTGGTATTTCCTAAATAAGCATTTCTTCATCTACCTTCTGGGAAATTTTGAGCGTCAGAAATCATGTTTAAATATTAATTTTTTATTTAATAAATGTGATCTTATTACAGCCCATAAATGGACACAGATCTTTTAAGCGGCCCGTTTCTCCCTTATTTTAAAAATGCATCAGCCATATTCCATATCTTTGGCATTCATTTTGAAAGGGTTTGCTTAGTCCAAATATGACAAATTATATACCATTTTAAAAGTAATGGCTTCTATTTAAATGTTATATGAAAATCAGCAAAATCAGTTTTCCCGACTTATTGGTTGTTTTGTGGTGTAAGGTCACATATACACTAGTAAAAGGGTTACATTCCCATCTTACGTGTAGCCAGTGATGTCACAGTTGTAGTCAGATGGACGCCAAGTGAGGAGGACTGTTGTTGGGGACGGTGAGGTACCCATGAACAGAGTTGGGTCGACGTCTTCTGGGGTGAATTCTGATTTCAGAAGGACAACAAAATATTAGACATGATCATTCACAAATTACATTTTAAAAGCACATTTTATAAGCAACAGCCTACTACTATTATTATTTTTTCCCTGCAAAAAGAAAATAGAATCTTGGCCGACGATCCAATAAACAACAGATTGGAGTGTTTCATGTTTTTCAAAAGCATAATGAACCCAATGTAGCAATGTAGAAAAATTGGGTTTCTGACAGTATAGTCACAGTACCCCCTACAGATTGTTTGTAATAGTCATGTGTGATGTATTTATTAATGTCTATGGTGTCATATGAAAGCAAAGAATATGAGCTTTGCAGTGATGTACATGAGAAGATATCTTAATCATTGAGAAATAACCATCAAACACTGGTTTCCTTTTTTAGGGACACGGTGTAAAGGCTTAACTAGACTGTATGTTTAACCTTTACTGTGACCATAGTTCCACCCCTGAATATAATATAAGTCTTATCAAACATTACGTTCCTTCCTGGCGTCTTTGCTCTTTGGATTCTGACTTACTTGGCACTGTCCCCAAATCGCGCACAAATCTGGGGGGGACAGGTCCTTTGCACATGGTGGACCATTCCTTTAGAATCAGTTACCCTCACATATTCGGGATAGTGGCACCACGTGGACACATTTAAAGACAGATTGAAATCTCATTTGTTTCAAACAGCATTTAAAGTAGACCTTCTACTGTCCCCTTCTTTCTTCTAGTCTGTTTCACTATACTATATACTTTCCTTTCTTATGCGCTTTGAGCACCTTATTAGGTGGATATTGCACAATATAAATATTAAGTATTATTATTATTATTAAAAAGAAACATACCTTTTATTGTGATCTCACAAACGTAAGGAAGCAGCCTGTCACAAGATCGATCGTTAAACTTGGAGTTGTCCTGAAGTTGTCCGCAGTTCTCGCTTCCATCCACGTCCGAGGGCTGGCCCAGGTCCCACTGGTCCTGGGCCCAGATAGACAGATCTGAACAGTCCACCCAGCGCCAGGTCCCTTCCTGGGCTTGGTCGTACAGACCTGCATTTACATTTTAAAAAAGTAATTTTTTGATTTAGCTAGTACTTCCATCAATGTCTGATGGCTGGTCCTGGGCACAGATAGATAGATCCAAGTGTAGTCCACCCAGCGCCAGGTCCCTTCCTGGGCCTGCATGGTCATACAAAAGAAATAACTTGAATGCTTGGTTTTATGTAATGCACATGTACGTCCGAGTGCTGGATCTAGGCCAAGACAGACAGGTCTGTCATTATTTTCATATAATATTATGAAACTGAGTATTTACAGACACAATTGGGAATAATTTCTTTATTTACTTAATTCTTTATTTATAGATTGATTTTGCTAAAATTTTCTCTTAATGTTCCTATCATTCATCTGATTTTATTGCAACTATGTACTATCCAAGGTGGAAATCCAATTTAACTGACCCCAAAAAGGTCAAGGTGCCATTATGCCTACCCCCTCCACAATTTTCCTGATTGCTCTGGAATGCATGAAGATGACGCCCAGAAGCTACGTGACTTTTCATTTTTGGGTCTTGCGCATCTTTTACCATCATTTGCAAAAGTTTAAAACCACCTTGGAATTTGTGGGTATTTCAATAATTTGGAATGCATTCTTTTGTCTCATGGAATGATTACATAACATGTTAACTACAGTGGTCATTCAAAGAGCAGTTCAAGTGTCATACAAAGGTTATGCGTTGAAAATAAAAGTATGTCTGAAAAATAAATATGTTTAACTTTGTTTTTTCTTTGAGTTATTGCATTTTGGAAGGGTGGTCTTAAACTTTTGCAAATGATGGTAAAACTAAAATTTTCGAAAATCTGACCAAACGTCATGGGAGTCATGTGACCTTTTGTCCTTGCAGGTCAGCCCCAAAATCGCTAATTTTCGTGATTTGTGTAAAAATAAAATAATGCAAAAAATAATGAAATACATAAGAAAAAAACAAAGAAATACATTAAAAATAATCAAAACAATAGAAACAAGAAACCTTACCAATCCACCAATCCAACCCTCCAAAGCCGTAGTCCTCGATGAAGGTCATCTCATCTTGAGTGTCGACAATAGCCAGATCGCCGTTTGGCGCTCCGAGACAGTCTGCGCGAGCGTCGGCCCAATCCTTCGCATCCGTAACAAATTTGTAGCAGCCATACTGGTATCCAATCTCATAGCCAGGTGGACAAATAGCTGTACAAAATGGAGAAAGTTGTAATTTTATTGATTTGAACAGATTCAGAGAGAAACATTTTGGTGATGCTGGTGGACCCATGGAGTTCTATGATCAAAGGGATCAAGTAACTTTGTTAAAATGTGCAAAAGCTGAAGAAGGGTTGATAAAATATTAATTTCTGAGTGATATGTATAAAAATTCCATGATAAATTAATGTCATATGAGTGAGAAATGAGCGAAAATGCAAACTGATGTTTGCTATTAAACTCATTGGACTGACTTTGTATGGTAGGGGTACTTTTTAAATATCGGCACCCCGCGTAAAATTTGTTTTTGCGCGTGTTGTACAATATCGCATGTGATAATGAGCGCTACCCTTAGAAACTGCACTGGTCGAAACTTCAAGGAGAAATAATGCGTTTATCGTCCACTACGTGTATTTTTGTGAAATTTGTGAAATGATGCCAACATTGCACAAGAAATTTTGAGTTGCGTGCATTTGTCAATGCAGAGTTGAGGGGTGCCGGTTTAAAAAAACACTGTGAACTCGTGGAGCCAAAAAACAATGCGGGCGTTCGAAGACGCATCGGAATCTACACTATTTTCTCAATGTGTGAGTAAAGTTTTATGAAATTTGTACGATTTTTAAGTCTAAAACTGTCAGAAATATTTTAGGGTGACGATGTGTAGGTCCCTCAAACATATACATTTTAAATTCTCCAGTAGAGAATGTCAAGTCCAAACAATTCAATCAGTAACATCTTTTTTAACCAAAGAGAAATTCTTAAAACCAAAACATGTTCAATGATTCAATTGGTAATAGGAATATTAGATTCTAAATAATATATATTTTGTATGGTAAGGTAACTTTATAAAACAATTGGATAATGCAATATTCTTTCTCAGTTAAAAAATCTGGAATTCCTGGTTAATAAAATACAATAACAAATCATCCGCCTTACTCGATTCGTTGAACGTCTGGATGGTCGTGTGGAAGCGGGTCTCAAGCACTCCCTGTGCGGTGTACGGCGCAATCGACACCACGTAGAAAAAGTCCGGCCTGAGGCCCGTGATCTCTCCCTGGAGCGAAGAAGCACCAACGACATCGATGATGACATCGTCGTTGATCCCGCCGTCAGAGGCGATGAGGTAGTAGCCGAGGATGTTGCATCGGTTGGGGGCGGGAACCCAGGTGGCGCGGGCGGTCAGGGCAGACGTTGCCTCGACGGAGAAAGTGAGGGGGTATTGGTCCTCTTCGGTGAAGCCTGAATTTGAAAAAAATTGATGAGAATTAATTTTTATCTTAATTTATAAAATGTTATGAAATTGGGTTGGCAAATTAGTTTAGTGGTATAAGCGCGTCGAACTGAAATCCTCCCGAACATAGTTTGAATCCTACCATCGTAATAGGCGACTTTTGCCGTGCATTTAATTTGTATTGCGTCATGTTCGCACGCAATGCGCCATCCAGCTGATGCAATTGAGTCATCGTCAGTGCAGTAGCAGCTTAGTCGGTATCTTTCAATTCCTTGGACAATTATGTTTAGTACAACTTATCGTAAATGCAGAGAAATTTTCATCTCATGAATGAAAATATGATGTCATTATGCAATATATACTTACCTTTAGGCTGGACTTGACAGATGAACGGCCTTGTGTTCTTGCACAGTTTCCACTGTACTGGCCTGCTCGCGTTATCACTTCACGGTCGAACAAAATTTGTCTCAAAAATGGAGAAATGTCAGCAACAAATAATTGTTAAGAAATCGTGTTGTGCAAAACTAACCTTTAAAGATGTACAGCCTTGTGTTTTCACACAGCGAGTCGTCCCACAGGCCTGTTCGTGTCATCCCTTCAGACACAGCTTTCGTTGGGATAATAGGCCAATTACTGGGCAACTATTTGAGCAAAATTTGTCTTAAAAGTGAGGAAATGTCATCTAAACATAATTTTTACATAATCGTGTTGTTCAAAACGAACCTTTAGGCTGGACTTTGCAAATGTATGGTCTTATGTTCTCGCACAGCGTGTCGTCCCACTGGCCCGATCGAGTCATCTGGACGCAGTCGCGGCTCCCATCAGGATCGGTCGGTTGACCGGGCGCCCAGTTGAGCGACTGCCACGTCTGCAGGGCCTGACAGTCCACCCAGCTGAAGCTCCTCTCTTGAGAAAGATCACTCATGCCTAGGGTAGGAAGGGAGATATAGAAATACTACTTATTATTTAAGAAAGTTTATTTTTAAGTAGTACAAAAACATATGGTATGAAACAGAACTACATACGAATAGTGATTGCCATGTCTAAAGACTCTTGAAGCTGACATAGCTAGAGTTCCTCTCCCTTTTAGTATTTTTCCAAACAGCATGTATTAGAGACATTTAACCTCTACAAGAATAAAAGACGATATAAGTAAAATACGATTCGGACACATTATGTTTTCAGTAAGATTAACAGCAACTTTGTTATTGTTTATTAATCAAGTTGCCTGCAAAATACCAAAATAACATGAACAATTAATAACAATAATAATACTATATAGCATTTATTGAGTGCCATGTCTCTAGGTGCCCTATTCAGAGGCGCATTATTGCCTTTGGTCATCAGGTACAGTTGGTCATCGCTCCCAGGGGAGCATACTAGCCCAAGCTGCCCTACTATATAGTGTGCTACAGTCAAACTTAACACCCGACCAAATACCCATTTATATCCCGGGTAGAGAGCAGGAATGTGGATTAAATGCCTTGCTGAAGGACATAAAATGCCGGGGCATCGATTGGGATAGTTTCTTACCAATCCAGTAAGGACTGTTGTTACTAGTTGCATTAACAACGTTGAACTCATCGATGGTGTCAATGACGGCCAGATCCGAGTTAGGATCATCTTCTTGGCAGAGATTCCTTGCATCGTACCACGTCTCCGCGGTGGTGCTGAAGCGCCAGCAAGTGAAGTCCGGCCCCTGGATGTAGTTAGGTGGGCAGTTGGTTTCTAAGAGAAATGAGGTTGTTTTTAAGGGAAGAAGAAAGATAGTAATTATTACCATCACCATCATCATCACCACTGTCACTATCGTGATTAGCATCACTATAATTATCATCATCATCATCATCATTATCATCATCATCGTCATCATCATCATCATCATCATCATCACCATTTGTCATTATCATTTTCCTTGCCCTGAGTCGTATTAAAAAAGTCAAACTCGAAAGTCAAACGCGATGGTGTTAATGAAAGCCAGATCCAAGTCAGGATCATCTTCTTGGCAGAGATTCCTTGTGCCGCACCACATCTCCGAGGAGATGACAAAGCGCCGGCAAGCTTGTGAAACATAATAAAAAAAACAGCAACATCATCTTCAACTTCATAATCAATAACTTCTCCTCCAAAATCATTATTATAATCTTCATCATCACCATTATCAGCATCATCATCACCATCATTATCATCATCATCATCATCATCATCACTATCATCACCGCAAAATCATCATCATTATCAACACTCTCATGCTCCTACCTCCATCTTCAAGGGTCTCAACAACGGTGTCGGCAGTTTCTGAAAGGGTTCCGAAGGAGAACGTCTCAGTGTTGAGAGTGAAGGTGTAATTCTTGTCAGAAGTCAATCCAGTCACGTCAACGGTTCCTTGACCTGCACCATTAGCGATACTGACAACCTAGAAAGGTAGAAAGAAAACAAAATCAAATAACGGAAATGCTTCATTTACATGTATATCACTGGCGTAGATCTTCAAGAAGTTCTTTTCTTAATGGGGAATGAATGAATAAATCATCCCCCCTTGAACAGAAGTTATTGCTCACAGATCTACACCAGTGATTATAAAAATAGCAAGAGCTATTATTATCTCATATCAATTTCATTGATCATTATCGATATCATTTACAGTAGGATTCAAGCTTTGACGCTCATTATCAGGGCTCAGAGCCTCTCCTACGTACGTCAAACCCTTACCCATTTAAAGTGATAATCTATTTTGAAAAAATTTAAGAAGTCTGTGAAAAAAATGCATGTGAAATGCAAACTCACCCCACCAGTTTCACCGGGTGCTGTGTATGCTATGGTATAACCCGTAACGTCACACCTATAGATGCTTTGATCCAAGGTGAGACGTATGTCGTTGGGGCTCAGAGCCTCTCCTTGGAAGTTTGTTGGGTAGTAGGCATCCGGAATGACATCAGTTCCTGTTCAGAGAAGGGGAAAAGGAGAGAAGGATAAACAATAAGTAATCAAAGGATATTTTGTGTTTTTCAATTGTTGTTGTTTTTTGCTACATATAAGTTACTGGTATAATATTTCATGGGCAAAAACTCATAGAGAAGGATGTTTTTGCTTATCCTCTGTACATTTTTGACCATCTAGAAATAATGGAATGTACTAGGCAGAAATAACCAACTCACTACGGTGTTCTCTTTAATATAAATGACTGGCAAATATGGTATTCATTGGCATGGATATTTAAAATTTGTATTTGATATTATAGAATGATGTAAATCCCAAACAAGGGGGTGTTTATACATAAAGAGTTGCGATCAATCGCAAAGTTTCACTTCAATGCAAGGCAGAAAATAGTGCATTTTTGCACAATTAGGCATATTTCCTGACTTGCGTTTAATTGTAACTTTGCCATTGACCTCATTATACATTACCCCCAGATCTATATCCCTTTCAAATAAAGTTTACAAACCTTTCAGTGTTTCACAGATGTATTTCTTTGCGACGTCGCAGCGCTCGTCAAAGAAGTACCCGTCCGCACCCTTGATGTAGACGCAATCCTCGATGTTGCCCGGAGTGCGACTCGGTTGGTCATCACCCCAGTTGTAGACGGCCCATCCATTCGTGGAGGTGTTACACTCAACAAATCTGAACGTGCCCTCCGTGCCTCCGTCGTACAGTCCTGTGGAAAATGAATGATAAGAAATCATTAACGATAAGGAAAGATAATTAACACGTTTTTTAACCTGCCCTCTGTGCCTCCGTCATACGATCCTGTGTAAAAAATAAATGACAAGAAGAAGAAAACCAGAACGTCAATGACGTAGCGCTCATCCGCCATCTCGCAACATCAAATATCGCAAATTTCATGCGGTACACTTTTCAACTGGTCAAAAAATAAAAATGTGATGCCCTGGAAGGGACATAAAAATTAATTTTAAAAAAATTAGAGTGAAAAAAATATAAATTTGACGCCCCAGAAGGGACATGGGAAAAAAAAAAAAAAATTAATTAATTTTTAAAAAAAAATTTTAAAAAATAAATAAAAAAATTTTTAAAAAAATAAATAAATAAATAAATAAATAAATAAATAAATAAATAAATAAATAAATAAATAATACAAATAAATAAATAAATAAATAAATAAATAAATACAAAATTACCATAATTAATTAATGGAGAAAAATTTCAAAATTCTGTGTAGAAGTTTAGTGTACCAAAGTTAGCTCTACCAGATAAAGCAAACCAAATCAAAATCGGTCGAGAAATGAAGAAAAAGAAGCATTTTTTGTGATTTTTGGAATAAATTTGCATAAATTACCATAATTAATTAATGGAGAAATATTTCAAAATTCTGTGTAGAAGTTTAGTGTACCAAAGTTAGCTCTACCAGATAAAGCAAACCAAATCAAAATCGGTCAAGAAATGAAGGAGAAGCATTTTTTGTGATTTCGAATAAATTTGCATAAATTAGCATATATAATGAATTTCACGATTCTGTGTAGAAGTTTTAAATCCCCCTCCTAGCCCTATCTTATGAAACAATCAGAATCAAAATCGGTTGAAAAATAACGAAGAAGAAGCATTTTGAAAATTGTGGACGGACGGACGGACGGAAGGACGGACGGACGACGGACGCAACGCCATGGCATACGCTCATCGGGCCCTTCGGGCCGGATGAGCTAAAAATGGGTGAAGGGACTTTGAGTAAATGTGGGTGTAAAACAAACTACAATATATTCAGAACACGGAGGGACTGGTTGTCACAACGCTTGTAGATGGCTCATTCAGTGGTGGACGTGTTACACTCAATGTATCTCCGGTCGTATAATCTTGCGGAAAAATTAAAAAGAGGAGATACTTAACGGTTTAAAAAATAAAGGATATTAATCCCCATAGACTTTGTACACAGCCCACTCGGTTCCTGTAGGCAAGGGGTTAACAATTAAAAAGCTAATTGGGTCATTGTGACTTCTAGGTCAATGTAGACATAAAAAACAACAAACTACAATAGATAACTGTAGTTTTACAGTTCTGAACATGTTCGAAATTGTGGACGCCTGCACAACACTACATGTAGTTATATATACAGCTAGTCTCGTGCAATTTCAGTCACACCTTATCGCAAGTTCTCGGTCTTAGTGTGGGGGACCGCTATTACAAATTATCACCTGACTTAGTAAAATACAGTGCATCAGCTGCCATGTAACATTTTTAACTGTTACATGGCAAAAAGCATATAACCGCGTGTCGCGCACTGCAGAAGAGATTGTATGATGACGTCACAATGAGAACCAAATGTATGTTGTTTTTTACTGATTTCAGTTTCAATGCGTATGCATGAATGTGTATATTTAAGCCCCCGGATTTAGTCAGATGATAAAACAGTTATTAACTTTGCTGTCAGGAAAATCATGGAATGTTTCCCTCTGGATTTAAAATGCTATTTCGTGAATAAAATAAGTCCCTCGACTAATTTACTCTTCCCTCAATAGCATTTAAAATCCCTCGGAGTGGAACATTCCGTGCTTTTCCCTCCACCACCAGTTAACAACTGTATATTGTTACTCCCTATTGTTGCTACTCACCGATCCACCAGTCTTCCCCTCCGGACACTTCCCTGATGAATTTATTCTCCAAGGCATTCTCGATGATGATGAGATCGGCGCCGGGCGTCGATCGACAGTCCTGCCTAGCATGGACCCAGGTCTTTATCTCGTTCACAATCTTGTAGCAGGTGGGACCGTGTGGCTCTGCCTCAACAAATCCTTCAGGACAGTCATCTGACGAGAAAAAAAACGATTGTCAGGGCTCTGCCTAATAAAGGGATCTAGTAACATTGTCAAAATCCAAAAAACTTAGTTTACTTTTATAGAACTATAGCGGTTGTGATCAGGTACCTCCTTTCTTCACACATGTGGCAGCATGCATAACACTATGGCATTTCCATAGAAATTGTACACGTTCAATAACAAAATACCAAACTTTAAATCCAGGAGTAGCCTCTTGGAAGGGTTTTCCCTCCCCCCGCAAAAAAAAATATATATATATATATATATAATAATAATAAAATAAATAAATAAATAAATAAAGTTTACATTTTTTAGAAGAAGAAAAATTGCAGCAGATGTGTTTTACTGGAGTTTATTCAGGTGCTAGCATATTTTTCAAGTTTATGCATCTTATGCCTGCTCTTTTGTTGTGAGACAATATAGCTTGTCAGTAATAGGATAAACTATTTTACTGTATACTTACAGAATCGTTGATAGTCGAGGGAGAAGCCCAGTCCGGTACCGGACAAGTCAGCGTTGAAGTTGATCTGCATATTGCTACCGATGCTGACAAGCTCCCCGGGTAGGTCAGATCCTGTCAGTACCTGCAAGAAAGAAAAAAGGAAAGTAATAAAAGAACAACAGTCAAGCCTGTCTTTAATAGAGGCCACCTGTCTATAGCAGCCAACCTGCCTGTAGTGGCCACCAAAAGTGATCCCCTGCAGAGGAAAACACTATTTTGGGAACTGTCTATATAGTTCACCTGTCTACAGTGACCACTGTTTCTAACTCCAGCAACAGTTTGTGTGTTGTGTCGTGTCGAAATCAAACCCAGTGAAAGGCTAGATGGATCTTCGACTGCGCGCAGTCAAAAATTATGCCTCTGCTATCACGCAATTTTTATATCAATTAAGCCAAAATTAACATGCACTGAATTAATACTGTAAACTCAATTTTGATGGTTAATCATCAACCAGATCTTGAGATATCACAATTACGAGCTAGCTATTTTGGCATATGCATTTGTAATGAGTCCTGTGACCTTGACCTTTGACCTCATGATCCCAAGATTGTATGGCTACATCAGTCCCCTAAGATAAACTGGACACTTGTAAAAGTTGAAATATGTTATATTAATGTACAATAAAGTGTAGATTATCATACATCAAATTAAAGGGAATTTAGTCCTCTGCATGCAGGGTATAAATTAAAGGTGTAATCGTTCATGCATGAAATGCCATGGTTAATTAACAATAGCAAGGTCAGTTTTCAAAAATAGCAAAAACAATAGAGGACCACACAATTCGCCTGAAATGATCAGGATGATAGTAAGCGTTTCACTTAGAACAAGATGTGCGGGGCAAGTAAACAGGGCCAGGTTATGAGAGCATCATCATACTGGTCTGTATTAGAGGCATGAAGCTTGTCTGTTTGAGTGTGTCCCCTGCAATTTTAACCATAGTTACCTAGAGAAAAGTCATGTTAAAGACTGCCCAACTGTTTGACCAATGGTGACATCAGGTTTTGAAGATCTTTGGACTACAGTAGAATTCTTGAGAAGAATTTATACCATTTTTCATGCTGAAATAATGGCACAAACTGTGGTTTCGACTAATAAACCTTTGCCATGGAATTCCCATTTTGTTACTTTGGATGAAAATAAAACCTATAACGTTCACAATTTGTCTTCATTTATACTTTTTATTGAAATGAAGATAGAAAAGGTCACATTTGTATTGAAACATTATGCCAAAGTCATGAATATAGCGTTTTAGATTATGCTTATCAACATTTATATGGTTGAGTGGATGTTCCATTTTTGCTATTTTTGAAAACACACCTTGCTGTGGTTAATTGACCGTGACAAGTCATGCATGAATGATTTCATCTGGATTCTATGCCATTATTGAAGAGGGTCGTTTTATCTTTAATTTGATATACAATATCATATATTTTATCGTAAATGAATATGAAATATTTGGTCTTATACAAGTGTCCAGTTTCTTTTTTTGCGGAGTATACATTCAGGTACCAAGTTTGATTGAAATCTGACATTCAGTTCTTGAGATTTTGCCATTACAAGCTATTTTAACATGTATTTATAGAGTCCTATGACCTTGACCTTTGACCTCATGACCCCAAAATTGTATGGTTTCATTGGCTCCCTAAGATACATTCACATACCAATTTTGATTGAAATTTGACATTCGGTTCTTGAGATTTTGCCATTACAAGCTATTTTTGACCTTTGACCTCATGACTCCAAAATCTAATCAGATCATTGTCACCCCAATATGTACACTCATACCAAGTTTGAAATTGATCCGTCAACTGGTTCTTGAGATATCGCGAGAACGAAAATGGGACGGACGGACGGACAACCCGAAAACATAATGCCTCCGGCCACTTCGTTGGCGGAGGCATAAAAAGCGGATGTTGTAGAGTTCACCCACTTGAATACCCAACAAACTCATCAAGTAATCAACTATTTCATGAATTACAAAAATATTCTATAAGGATAACTGAAAATCAATCAATGTATCAATATTACTATACTTACCACAACTCCATTATCCCTCACTCCAGCAACAGTGAGCGTGTCGTGTCCCCTCTCGAGATCAAAACCGTTGAAAGTAAGGAGGATGTTGTAGAGTGCGTCCACTTGTATCACCCAGCTGCATTCGGCACCGTTGGGGTACTGGATACCGTATCCAGGTGAAGCAATTGTTCCCGAGGCTCCAGTCAGTGTCTCGGTGGAGCACATATCTATATAAAAAAGAAGAAAAAAAATCAGGATGAAAGAGAACCAACACGTCAAAATAATGTTTATTAATGAAAGATAATAGTTTTAGTAGTCCAATCCACCAAAAAATTGAGAAAAATAGGTTTCCAGAATAATGGTGTAATTTTAAGACTCATCGTCATACTAAATTATGTGTTCATTGGTCTGCGGAAGAAGACTATTCTATTGTATAGGACATATGAATGGGCAGGTTCTATTTTCTCCAAATGTACGCGTGTATAGTAATGGCACACTTGCAAATGTTTGGCGCTTACTGAACTTAAGCCCTGTTTTAACATCAGTTCTGTAAGTTTGGCTGATTATTTGTACAATGTCATACAGAAAGAGAATTGTGCCAGTGAAGTGAATGAAGTAAAATCTCACATTTCTCCAATTACAGATTGTTATTACAAATTGTAAATGAGTTCTGTTTGCATAAAAAAAATAACCGAAAATAAATGAATGCATGCGAGTTCACTTACCATCGAAGAAAGCAATCTCGAAGCCACCAAACTGGTTGCTTGCATCGCTCGAGAACGCCAGCCACATGGAGACAGAGTTTGTGGTGAAAGATTCGTTGACAAATCCAGACAGCTGCATGCTGCGTGTGTTTAGGTTGCCGGCTAGGCTCGCTGGTCCTCGACCAACGTCGACTCTATCATACTCCATCTCTGTAATAAGTAAAATAAGAAATAAGTAATATTAGACAGCTTATTTAATTGATAATTTAATATAAATATCAATACAATATTAGTAGCTAATAAGTATAAAAGAGGTTAATTATTATAAAAAGAGCTTTACAAATTTGTACCTATGTTTACATATCTTAAGTCCACTTCACAATAAATTAAAATACCAAGCTAAATAAACATAATATGTAGTGAACATGATATCAACAACAAGTTAAACATGCTAAATTATTATTTAAAGTGGTTTACAAATTGTTACCTATGTTTACCTATCCTAAGTCCACTTCACAATAAATTAAAATACCAGCATTTGGCTTCCAATTTAATAAGGAACTGACCCGTGCTGAAATAATTTACTTCTGCCATCTTGCTCCAAGGACGGACCACACGCAGTATTCATTGGGATCATAGGGAAGTGGGGAGTATAGAGGGAAATATACTACAAGAAGCGACAGGAATTATGCACTTATCAGAAACGGTATAAAGCGAAAAATGCCAGCACTGACCTGTGTTGAAATAATTGACAACTGCCCTCAATGGTAGGAAGCTTGATCCGAGGACGGACCACACACAGTATTCGTTGGGATCGTAGGGAAGCGGGAAGTTCCTTGATGAAATGGTCCTGTCCAGTGCAGTCACTACCAGCGTCTCCGCACAATCTGAGGATGAAAACAAACATAACCGAAAATTAACATAATTTACATTATATATTTCTGGGGGATGTTGCATAAAGAGTTGCGATCAATCACAAATTCAGAAAATGTGGCTAAATGTGGAAATCTGATCGGTTCAAATGCACATATTTTCTGACTAGCGATTTAATCACAACTATTTATGCAAAACCCCACTGGTCAGTTTGAATTTACTTTATACAAAAAGCTGTATCACTTCGATGATCCCGCCCACTTTTTCCTAAGTTGATTTCTTATCCTCCGGGTTTGCACCACATTTAGCAAATTAGGGCAATGACCGCAAATACTGCAAGCAGTCAGAGCTCGCAGGACATGTAGTTTGTACTACGATTACAAAAAATTGAAAATAGTGGGCGCCCACCATTACAGGCAGGTGGCCTTTTCCTTGCTAAGGCAGGTTTGACTGTAAATTGAAATCAGATTCTTCGGCGGGTTCGCGAAAAATTGATAGCACAGGAGATGTCGCAAGAGTAAAAGTCATGAAATTAAACAAAGGACCATATTTTGGAGTGCATGAGAATTTGGCATGAGGACTATATTGTAAATGAGACGGCCATCACAACAATCCTGCGATGGAGGGACATTATTTATATCTAGAGGAGACATGAACAAATGATCTGGAAATTCAGTTGCTCCTCCTTACCAACATCTTGCTGAACGAAGAAGCGGAAGCCCATGTCCGACACCGAGTAGTCCGACGTGAATCTGATCCACGCCACCGATTCCTCGACCACGAGACTGAAATCATCGTCAATTGTTCCTGACAAGGTTGTGTAACGTGTGGTAGCATCCGAAGCATCGCTACCACGACCAATCTCAACGATATCATAGCTGTTTTTTAAAGAAGGAAAAAATGACATGAAATTGAATCATATGCATAACCAGACAAGTATTAACATGCACAAAATATCACATCCCTAAATAATGCTCTCTTTTATTTTTGATAAATATTCCCAAAATCTGATAATTTGGCATCACACAAGAAAGGCCTTCAACCTACAAGATAAAACGGCAAACTTAATTTAGCTAATATCAATTAAACGTCCACCCTTCTCACTATCAACTGACAACTTATCTTGATAAATTATTAATTATCAATTATCCAGGGCACTAGCACTTGCCCGGGGCAAGTAAAAATTGCTGTCGGCCAAGTAAAAATTCATAAATGGCCTAATTTGGTTACCCACTCAGAAAATAAATTATTGGTCAATTATGAGGGAATAATGTAATTTCTTATGTTAAATCTCATCTAGAAGTAAGCTTTCTGTTTGGGCAAGTAAAATTTGAAAAGTTATGATTTTACTTGCCCAAATGGGCCAGTAAGGAAAAAAGTTAGTGAGGAGGCTTGGCTCGCCCTTAGCAATGGCCTAGGTGCCAGAATTGAATTTGGCCACCAAAGAATTAAGATCTACATCATACGGTCTATGGTGGGTGCCTATTTGAGGTGTCATTTTGGCCACCTAAAAGAAAAGGTTAAGGAAAAGCCCTTTGAGGTCAAACAAAACATAACAATTAACCTGTTCCCTACGAGTTTATGATATCCCCATAGCCTTTGTACAATAACCACTCAGTTCCCGTGGTCAAGGGGTTAAAGGCTTTTTTGTAACTTTTAAACGTTATATACGCACCCTGTTTCTGTCATGAGTTCGTCCACGCTGATGCGGAAACGTCCCTGTTGTGCCTCCAGGTACCACACGCACTGCGCGTTCTCGGGGTACGGACTAGGGTAGTTCGGTGAAGATACCAGCACGACGCCCGTGCCCGCGGGAATGGGTATCGTAGATCCGCAGGTTCCGTTCCACGGCGGGTTGATGATGGGAGGCGGAAGCTTGTTCACAGGGATTTGGTCTGTGGATGAATTTTAAAAAAATTAAATTAAATAATAAAGCTTTATTTTGTTTATTAAAAAAAACTTTAAAATGTAATTACTGTCTGAATAATACAAATTGAATCATAGTTTTAACCCATTGCATACGGGAACCGGGTAGAATATGTGCAAAGTCTATGGGGATTTTATAATCTCATAGTTAACGGGTTAATTAGGGTTTATTATCGGAGGGGGGGGGCCTTGCTCACTGGCATGTTTGTTTGAGGTACTGGTTTCTACTATGTTATGATGTTATTTATGTTTTTTAACTTGTACACTGTCAATTATTAGTCTTCAAACTTCTTACCCATTTTTTGATAATAAACTGATGTTTAATTGAATTGAGAATGTTTAAATGGGTAAAAAAGAATAGACTGTAACTCTAACTTCTAAGCTACCATGCTAAGTACTCTTGAGTACTAGATCATTTAAGTTAGTGATCACCTTCATTTGCTTGGTTTTAAAATGCAAATAATTTACAGAGAATATAGCAATATTAGAAGTACCTGGGGTTTTCTCAGTTGCGCCAAAAGAGAACCCGCGCACGACGCCCGAATTGGAAGAGTCGGTCTCCAGCCTCAACCACACGGCATCGTCAACGTACTGAAGTGAAGGGACGTCGTTGCCGGTAAAGCGGCCGATCTCGGTGGAAGCGTTCGCCGGGTTGGAACCGCGTCCGATGACGAGGTAATCGTAGCTCTCCTCAAGGTCGAGGTCGTTGAAGACAAGCTCGATTAGGTTCTCCTCGGCAGCGATACCTGCAACATTACAATTAGTACATATCTGATTAATCATATGTAAATTTAACCCGTTGCTTACGGGAACTGAGTGGGCTAAGTACATAGTCAATGTGGATTTCAGAATCTCAAAGGAAAGGGGTTTAAAGAACCTACATGTATGGTCGTTCGACTTGCGCTGTATGTAATTTTCAAAAAAAATTTTTAATGCTTACACTTTTGCAAAAATGTTCAAAAGCGTTTTTTAAATAGTTGAAAATAACCCCTAATTTATCGATTTAGGGTAGGGTTTGATATTAAAGTTTTTAGGGTTAGGGTAAGCTTTATTTTCCAGAAAGTAGAAAATAAAAGGTTGGGAAGAAAACTTAGAATAAAATTATCTTAACCTCCCACTGCACTTGTAGATCAACCTCTAATTTCAAACACACGTTTCTCTGTTTACTGAACAATAGATTTATCGTTTATACATGGATTTTTTCTCCAATATTGATACATACTCAATAGAAATAACTGTATTTCAATTGAAATCAGCAAAAATATCTTGTTAGCGGTAAAACAGACCATTATTAACAAGTGATTTTCATTGTCATCATTAAACTCATCATCATATTCTTAACATCATTATCATCATCATCATCATCATCATCATCATCATCATCATCATTACCATTTTCATCATCATCATCATCATCATCATCATCATTATCATCATCATCATCATCATCATCACCATCGTCAATTGTGGGAATTATCATCATCTTCCATCACGTTACCTGCGCCTGCAGTCGTGGCAGACCCAGACTGTTGGAGCACCCAGTTGCAAGCCTGGTAGTTGTCGTATCCAGTGGGGTAACCGGGCGTGGCGAAGAGGAGGGGGACGGGGCCTTGCTTGAGGGTGATCATCTCAGTACATGGCTCCTCAACAGGTAGTTCTAAGTAATAATAATTATAACAATAGATTACATTTATATAGCGCTTAACCCCTTGACTACAGGAACTGGTTGGTATGAGTACAAAGTGTATGGAGATTACAAATCTCAAAGGGAACAGGTTAATATTGGGTTTCAAAGCGCTTGTTAACATTATTTTTACTCTTGGTCATCTTGGTTCATACCTGTGCAATTATCCTGTGCACCATCTCAACTCCCTTGGGAGCATACTAGCCCGAGCTGCTTAGAGCGCTAAAGGGCTAATTTCAAACACCCCACCAAGTACCATACCCTGTTATACTCCTGAGTAGAGAGCAGCAAAATGAATTAAATGCTGTGCTATAGGACAAAAATACTGGCTCATAGATCTTGGCTCCCATGATTTGAAGTTAAGCGCTTTATATCCGATTGTGCCACATCATATACCTGTACTAAATAGTTAACGTGTCAAACTTTGTTATTTTAATTGTAAAACATTCATACAAATCATATACAATGAACATTATGTGCATATTAACAAATAAAAGAAAAGTGAAACTTACCGACATCATACTCCGCAAAGACCAGCCAGAAGCCCGGGCCCTCTACTCGGCCGTTGGTCACAAATTGCAGCTGGACTGAATTGGACATACTGATGTACTGCTTGGGGATTCCTAATCCGCTCAGTCTCTGCAAAGAAAGATCAAAATTACAGCAATCATTTAAAGTTAAAAATATAGATCAAATACAAAAAAACAGTAATTTGTGATAAATGAACAGATGAATAAATGAATAACTTGACAAGATAACGATCATAAAAGAAAAGTTTATGAAAGGATCTTGCTTGGGTATGCTGATTCTGTTAAGTCTCTGCAAAATATCAAGATAACTGCAATAGATTGAAGTTGAAGATAGAAAGACATGTAAAGTAAAAAAAACATAGGCAAAGAGTAATCTTGAATGAATGAATGAATAATTGAATGAATAAATAACTTCATCACCAAAAAATCAAGATAACAATAACACAAGACGAGTAAGGGAAAGGATGTTAATGATTTAAATGTTGTCCTGCTTGGGGATGCCAATTCCGTTCAGTTTCCGCAAACGAGTTGGAAGATCACAAGAGTTTAAAATTAATCTGTTCCATATTAGATTTTGGGTCCTAGTTGAGACACAACAATTTCCTTATACCATTCACGCACAATAGTATTTATTAATAATCAAATTTCAACAATAGCACTTAGTTTCAGCCATTGAAATGAAGTTTGACGAGTGCTTCTCTTTCCTTTAAACAACGTCTATAAACACTCACCACTTTCTCCACGTAGCCATCCTCCTCCAGCTCTGAGATGCCGAGGTAGTCGTTCTCATCAGGGATGGCAAACAATAGCTGGAAGGTCAGGAGGACGCGGGTTTCCAAGGTGATGGTGTAAACACAGTCGACGTTGGGCGGGTAGTTCCTCTCCAAGAAGTAGGGGGAGGAGATGTTGCCGGGAGCGCTGAGGTAGACAAGTTCCTCCTCGCAACCTTTTGGAGAAGAAGAAAGAATTTGCATCATGTTTTTTTCCATCCATTTTATCACTGCAATGTATGTATCCCATAAAAAATACCCGTCATTACTTTATTATCATAGTTCCTCTCAAGGAAGTAAGGGGAGGATATGTTGCCGAGATATGTTGGAGAAGAAGGAAGAATGCTTGGTTATGGTTTTTTATCCATCCATGTTATCACTAGAATGCATGTGTGCTGTACAGTGTACATCTCATAAAAAATTCTTTATGAATTCTTTATGATAGTTCTCTTTGGGAAGTAGGGAGAGGAGATGTTGCCGTGAGCGCTGACGTAGACAAATACCTCTAGCAACCTTTGGAGAAAAGAAAGGATTCTTATTAATAGTGCCATTATTATCATTGACATTTTTTCCAGTGAACATCCATTGAAACACCTTTCCATCCATCATAAAATTATTAATAGGCAATGATTCCGATTGCAGAAATTGTTTGGTTACACCTTTCAATGCTAAAAGTGTAACATCAAATAAATTCATAACACATAATGGGTTTACTAACCTGCAAACTGAATGGTCGCCACCTCGATGGCGATACCGTAGTCCAACTGCCGGTCGACGATCAGGAGGGGCTTGATGGAGAAGCGATAGGTGGTGCTTGCACGGAGGCCGTTGATCACCACCATGTCGGCATCGCCTCCCTGCACACTGACCTCGCCATCTACCAGCAGGTCGGTGTACTTGATCGAGTAGCCGGCGATGTCGCAGAGGTAGTCTGAAGGCTCCCACGTTAGGAGGATACTTGCGTCAGAGATCCCCTCGCCGCTGAAGTTGGCTGGGGCGTATTGCTGAGGGACATAGTCTAACAGAAAAAGAATAATTCAATTGAGTTAAATTGAATAATTTAATTGAGTTAAATGGATATTCAGACTTCAGACAATATTCACTGCTGAAGTTGGCTGGGGAATATAGTTGAGGGAAATAGTCTAACAGAAAAGAATAGCTTACACTTGGGTTAAATTGAATAGTTTAATAGAGTTAAATAGATATTCAGACTTCAGACAATAGACACAGATGTAGTGGGAAGGCTCCTATGTTTAGACATTTGCGTCGGAAATACCCTCTTGTTGGGCGTATTGTTGTGAGACGTAGTCTAACAGAAAAGGAATCATTTTATTGAGTAATAATTGAATAGTTTAATCAAGTTGAATGAATATTTAGATTTTTAAATGTCAAAGATGTAGTTGGGAGGTTCCCATGTTAGAAGAATACTTGCATCATAAATTCCCTCCCTGCTGAAATTGTCTGGGGCATATTTTTGAGAGATATAGAAGATATAGAAGGTGTTGCGACCATCTGCAAAGTTGCGATTAATCGCAAGTCAGAAAATGTGGCCAAATGCGCATCTCTGATTGGCTCAAATACACATATTTTCAATCATAACTTTTTATGCAACACCCCCATAGTCTATCAAGGAAGGAGAAGTAGGAGGTGAAGCAGAAGAAGAAGAAGAAGAAGAAGAAGAAGAAGAAGAAGAAGAAGAAGAAGAAGAAGAAGAAGAATGCCAACTCAAGAAAACGCACCTTTCGCAAATATTTCACAGATGAACTGGTTGGGGCGGTTGCATGGCCAGTCCATCCACTGACCGCCAATGATCATCTGGACGCAGTCCTGGTCATTTCCAGTTTCAGGGTCCGGTTGTCCAGGGGCCCAGTTGGACATCTGCCAGACGGTCATCTCGGAGCAGTCTGTCCAGCGGAAGGTGCCCTCTGTCGCTATGTCGTGCAAGCCTGCATAGTCAAGACACAATGTAGATTATACTACAATGATACATAAATGAAGGGTTTGATTGTATTTTTGTTCGAACTGGTTGTTACATCGTAATACATTTATCCTAAATATCAAACCGTAACTTTAAAGCTAACGTTATATTTCATCTCAACAGAGAAAAAAGGAAACGATCACAAAGTCATTGGAATTGAAATGCATTACCTATATATCCACCAATATCCCTCAATGGTCCTGTGAACGATATATTCCTGTATGAACTGGTTGTTACATTACAATACATTTTATCCTAAATATCAAACCCAAACTAAAACGCTCATGTTTCATTTGATCTGTCATTAAAATTGAAATGCATTTATACCTATCCACCAGTCTCCCTCTATGGTCCTGTTGACGATGTACTCCTGTTCGAACTGGTTGTTGACAACGACAAGCTCCCCTCCGAAGTCCTTGCTGCACTCAAGTCTAGCTTGTTCCCAAGTGAACGAACCCTTCACAAAACGGTAGCAGCTATCCATGAAGCCTTCTTCGTAGCCTTCCGGGCAGTCAGCTATAAGAATTAAATAAAAGAGAAATTGAGGTATTTTGGGGGCTTTGTTCATTATCTCCATTTCGCTACAATAATATCTATAGATAGGATATTTCCATATTATATATACAATTTTGAAAACCTCTGCACCTCAAAAGTTACCATTTTTGTAGTTTATTTCTTTTGAAGGGATCCTATTATTTGTAAGTTCAATGATAGCTGAAAACCACCCCTATTGTAAGGAAACCTTGACAGCACAGTATAGCTGAAAATGATACCCTTGAATGCTTTTTTGGGACACAGGTGCGTAGCCTGTCATGTTGGGAGTGACCCCACAGGCCCTATCTATACTTACCGAGCTCACTGTTGGTACTCGCAACAACTTCCTCGCCATAAGCAAGAGGTCCCGACAGGGTCAGCGCGGCAATCCGGAAACTATACTCCGTGTCCATCCTCAAATCATTGACGATGTACGCGCTGCGATCTCCGCCCTCGACGTCAACAGTGAACGTCTGGAGACCCTGCTGCACAAGGATGCGGTAGCCAAGGACGTCACAGTTGAAGTCGGAGGGAACCCACGTGAGACCAATGCTCACCATGGAAAGAGCGGTGGCGGTGAAGTCAGATGGACTCTCTACTTTCGGGATTAAAGCTGGATGGAACAAATAAACGTTTGAAAACATCCTTAATCATAAAATAATAATTTTCAACAATATTTCAAGATCTATAAATGATGTCGCAATTGAACTCTGAGGAAAGCCGCGAGAGATCAATGGTAGTGAATTCAGATTACTTTAGTCTTTCGGGATTAAGGCTGGATAGAAGAAACAAAAATTGAAAACATCCTTAATAATAACATTAATTTTTCAATATCCAACGATGTTCACCGCAATCCTGTGTTCTAGACGAGTCATCCAGCTGACCATCTGGCCAGTACGTTGGACACCTGCCAAAGGTTCAGCTCGGGGCAGTCAAACCCAGCAAATTAGCCATCGAAAGTTGCCATAAGTTAAAGGGACTAAACATATTGGCCAAATCTTCAAAAACTTACTTGGAACTCAAGTGGTTCTCTCATACCTTAAAATATTCATATTAACAATAGAATCACGGGACAGGTTTCGGTTTTTCAAATTTCCACTTCGTTCAAAAGATATGTGCGATTGAAGTGTTCAGTTATGAAATTGTCTACTGGATAATTAAGCCATGTACAAAGTAAGTGCAATGAGTTAGTGATTATCACTTTGCATTTTTGCTCATATCTCAGCCAAAATACATCCAATTAACATAAAATGTTCACACATTACTTTGTGGACATATCAGATCACTCCAGTACACATTTGTATTAATCACTCATCACTTTTTGCACTTGTCAACAAAGTTACTAGATCCCTTTAAAGGAAGAACTCGTTTTGGACTTACCTATTGGGTGGATCTCACAGACGTATTGGTTGGGGCGGTCGCATTCCCAATCCATCCACTCTCCGCTGGAAATCATCTGACCGCAATCCTGCGCGCCGGATGAGTCGTCCGGTTGACCCTCAGCCCAGTTGGACGTCTGCCAAAGGTTCAGCTCGGAGCAGTCAACCCAGCGGAAGGTGCCCTCCGTACCGCTGTCGTACAAACCTGCCAGAGAAAGAAAACAGACACGCTCCCAATAAATAGTAAAAATATGATGACTTACATGTAGAAAGCACAGTCAAACTGGAATGTAAAGCCAGATGGGCAGCATGAAAATATATTGAATGTCTTTGTTTTCCCTTTTTTCTTTCTTTTTTGCCATATGTTTTTTATTATGTATGAATCTTTGTCCTTCCCTGACATGGTTTAAACCCTGGATGCTCAGTGCATGTTTGAGCTGCTGTTAACAAAAATCATAAGCGGATTGGTGTGGGGATCAAACCCACGACCTCCAGAGATACAAGACAGGCCTCATAACGACTAGACCACCGAGATAACCCAGTGGTTAGAGCTTTAATATAAGTGGTTAGGGCTTTAACATTAGGACTTTTAAATTATCACACGAGAGGTAACATTTTCTTGCAAAACTTACCAACCCACCAGTCCCCTCCTCCTGTCATGTTCAAGACGTAGGCACGCTCCGCTGGCGTTTCTATGACGACGAGGTCACCACCCTCTGTCCGGCGACATTCATCCCGGGCGTACTCGTACTCGATCTGTGTCCGTACAAACTTGTAGCATCCTCCATTGCCGTAAACATAGTCATCGGGACAATCTAGATTTAGAAAATAGAAACAAATGCTGAGAAACGCTTATCCACTTTAAATGAATGAAATGGAATGAAATGGATTTTTTTGTCAATAACAATCAGTGAAATATTTACAATTTACAATTCACAGTTCAGATTTATAATAATACATTTAATGGATCAACAAATGGAGCTAACAAATAGCAAAATGCTAATCGAGGTTATAGCCCCGATAATAATAAATTACTCAAACAAAAATACATTTACCGCTGAATTAATGTAAGCAAATGTAAGTCAAATAGAGCTAGCAAGCTTTCGAACGTAAATCAACAGGTCCTTTATCAAGGCCTTTAATTATCTTGATTTGATAGGAATTTTTAACAAGAAACAACAAAATTCACCTTTTTTTGTGTACAATAAAGAAAATATAACTAATTGATAATTGTATACCAATAATCAAAGATAACGCACAGAAACCACATGTATGCGTATTCCTAAGCGTGTCTACACTACTGAACAATCAATTATGGGGAGAAGAAACAATTTGATTCACATTCAAAGGAAATTGTCCTTTTTTGAATGCACTTTAATCTATTTAGGAAAGTAGGATTATAAACATGATTATCAATGTAATTACAGTCAACGGTTGCAAACTCGTATCCAGCAGAGTTGCCGATATTTCCAGAGGTGTATGTCACGGTGTCAATGAAAACCACGTAACCGGTGTTCGGTGTAAGATTGTTGATGATCGTGTAGGAGCTGTCGCCCCCGGCAACCGTCTGTTGACCGCTCATTCCATCCTGTCCGAGCCAGCCAACCTCATATGCGACGATGTCGCATTGGCGGGTTGACGGTGTCCAGGTAACAATGGCTGATGACGGTGTTGCTGCAATGGGCTGGACGCTGGAGGGACTCAGAGACACTGAGTCAGCTTTTGATTTTCAATAGAAATTAAAGAAATACTAGAAATACATAACCAACAAAAAGGATAAATTGGTGAACAAGTTAATCACAATTTCTTTTGTATTTCATCTGCAAGACATTGTTCACAACTAAAAAGTAATTGGTCTTTCAATTAATTTGCTCAGCATGATGTGATAATAATACATTTGCTTTTATCACCAAGACAAAGAGTACAATTAAAAGTAACTGGTCAGTTATTGATCTTCTCAGCTTGATTTAATTAATAATGCTTATGTTTTATCACCAAGTCCTAGCGCGCAACTAAAAGTAATTGGTCCTTTAATTTGCACAGCATGATGTGCTAATACTTTCGCTTCTATAATGCTCAGCAAATTAACCACTACAAAGTAGTTTTAAAATCAAATGAATGAATGGTGCTAAGTAAGTAAATTGGACTTTGGTGGAATTTGAACCAGTTTAATACTAAAAATACATGTCCAGTGCTCTACCAACTGTGCTACACAGCCCTATGCTGGAACTCGAGGGTCTTCCTACATTGTCAGAAGCTATGAAACCAGACAAACCATGTACTGATTATACAAACTTGGTGACCCAAAACAATATTTGACAATCTTTTATCAAAAGATAAATAAGATAAAAGTATCAAATGAGGGGAACATTTGTGATTTCAAAAAAAAAAAATGAAGTTCAACTTACCTTTTGGTTTTGACTACAGGGATTTAAGGGAACGGGTTAAAAGGAGAACTTACCTCTTGGTTTTGTCTGGCAGACATAGAGCAGAGTTGTTTCGCAGACCTGATCGTCCCAATCTCCGGTGGCGCCGCTCATGGAAGCGCAGTCCTCATCAACCACGCCCCCATTGCCAGGGGCGCCCTCGGCCCACCTCTCATACGGCGGTTCAGCGCACTCGGAGCCCCAGCGCCAGTCGCCCTCATTGGCCACGTCATAAAGACCTGGAGCAGACAATAAAATAATTGTTATCATAATTATTATTATCAGTATTTATTTGACCATGCAAAAGGCATAATACAGTGGTTCAGTGCTCTCCCAGCCTCAATGGCAATCACGCTCATAAGCGGCATCATAAAGGCCTGGAGCAGAACGTGAATTAAGTTGAAGTTTCATATTTTGTATAGCTTGATATAATGTTATATTTGTAGAGTGTATATTATTATTATTGAATTGTAAAGCGCATTGAGACCATGTATAATGCGCTATATAAGCACCATTATTATTATTTATTTTTGTATTAAGCACAGACAAGCATAGAAACTAGGAAGTAATAAAAGACTTGGATTTTTGCAAACAATTGTATAAGAATTCTGACTAATTACAGTATACACAGTTGGAAGGTTAGAGAAGGGGTTATAGAAGGGAGGATTGGTGAGTCCTGATGAGAAGGACTGTTGGTCTTCTTTCTTGGATAGTCCTATTAAAAAAGAACTCTGGTAGTCCTGGAAATTACTGTTAGTATTCTTTCTTGAGCTCATAAATGTAGTCCTAATAAGAACTACAGCGCTGGTATAGCTATTGTAAGGAGAGGATGGGTATGTCTGTCAAACCCTTCTAGTATCTATGAAGACCATTCAAGAGAGACAAAAAGGGATGTCTTTTCAAGCAAGTGATCTCCCTAAGCAAGAGATCCTTATAATTAAGGGAGCTTGTTGAATAAAGTGCACCTTTCGTGGCTTTCCTTGTCTAGGATGATTACCGTGCTTTGTATAGAGATCCCGATATTCGTGCACCAGAATGCTTCAGGGTGTGCTTTTGAAAATCCGAGGGCCATTCAGTTTCAGCTTTCTGGTGCACGGATATCGGGATCCTTTTACAAAAGCATTCGGTAAGCATCTTAGCCAAGGATAGCTGCAGCGCATTTTATTCAGCAAACTCCCTAAGCAGGAGGTTTTTTATAACCAGGCTATTATAGACAGGTTAATAGACAATTGCATGCAAACTGCATGGACCCCTTTGAAAAACAGCTTGTAGCTGACAAGGGCAATCCATCCCATGAGTGGAGAATAAATAAATAAATAATAAATTTAAAAAACTGCTTTTGCAAAAGGTGTTAAGAAAAGGTGGCCTTAATTAAGCAGGAGATCTAAATGAACAGGGTCCCGTTTCATAAAACTTTTCAAATGGTTGTAAATGTCCAATTATTGTAACTAAACTGCAATACTCCATGCTGATTGGCTGATGAGGTACTAGTTACAATAATTGGACACTTACAACAATTGCAAAAGTTGTATGAAATGGGGCCCTGGTGGTCGTTATAGACAGGTGGTCACAATAGAGCAGTTTCAACTGTACATACCGATCCAGTAGATGCCGTTCCCGGTCTGCGAGATCAAATAGTCGGACAGCACCGCATCGGTGATCTCCACCAGGTCTCCATCCTCAGATTCTAGGCAGTGAGCGCGAGCGGTGGCCCAGGTGTGGAAGTCCATACTGAAGAAGTAACAGAAACCATCAGGCCCTTGTTCATAGTCAGGTGGGCAGGCTGTAAGGTAGAATTAAAACAGAATAGCGCATTGATAAACAAAAATATTTGAATATAAAACACAGATCTCCATCCTCCACTTTGAGGCAGTTGGCGCGAGCGTCGACCCAGGTGTAGAAATCGATACTGAAGTAGTAACAGAAACCATCAGGGCCTTTTTTGTAGTCAGGTGGGCAGGTTTGTAACATTAAAACAGAATAGTGTTCATGTACATTCATTATTTGAAAATGTTGGCACAATATATCCATTCTGAATGGACATCTTGTACGGTAAGTAACATTTAAGTAACATTATTTATTTTAAAATGTTGGCACAAGTTATCTATTCAAAATTTTGAGGCAGTGAGCGCGAGCATCAACCTAGGTGTGGAAATCAATGCTGAAGTAATAACAGAAACCGTCAGGCCCTTGTTCTAGTCAGGTGGGCAAGCTATGGGAAGTATTTTTTGCCAGGCTTGCTAGCTAGGTTGAATAGAAGTGAAAACAATGCCATGGTCAGAGAGGTATCGATCTTGGTCATTAAGTGCGCGCTCAATGTTGTATCTCGCCCAGTCCATAAAAGAATCTTGTATATATGGCCATTTAAGCAATATATTTAATTGCGAAATAAATATGTTATATGGAATTTGACTAAAAATTGTCTTGCTCGGCCATTAACCCGATCACTACGGGGACCGAGAATTCTCGGTCCCCGTTGCGCCTACTCATATACGGGAACCGAGATTTCTCGGTTCCGAGCAAGGGCTATATTAATTGCATAAACATACATGTATGCATCTTGTAAGTACAATATAATTTGGCTGAATACAAAGATTTAACCCTTGGCTACATGTACATCAAGTTTCCCCGACAGTTGCGTGATTATTGTTTTATTACAATTTTATCATGGTAATACACAAGTCTAATTTCAGGATATTCGTATACAAACACATACAAGCCAGAATCATAGTTTTCGCAGAGAATTTCACTTCGCTGACCCTATACTATGCATATCGATCGCCTCTATTGTGTGAACTACTTGACCAGCGAACCCACGCTAGGTTGAATAGAAGCGAATACAATGCCATGGTCAACCAGATATCGATCGGTTCTTTTGTGCGCGCCCAGTGGGGTAACTCGACCGGTCCGTAAAATAATCTCGTATATAGCTATTGAAGCAGTATATCTATTGCCGTGGTAAAAGGGTTAAGAGTAAAATCATAACTTACGTGGTCCAGCTGGTGTTGTCACATTGATTGGTTCACTCTGTGGATACGGGACTTCTCCGATCATAGGTGCAATTGTGAAGTAGTATGACGTAGCTTTGTCTAGATTGATCACTTCAACGCTCTCTGTGTTAGCGCCCTCAACCTAAAATTCATCAAAAAATGTGAGATAATTGTTAGAAAAGTCTTTGTGAAGAAATGTATTTCACTGAGGCCTAATTGTCAAGAAATTTTTCATGAAAGGATTCTACAATGTATGTGATATTGCAAAGAAGTATATCTCAACCCCATTTTACTCTGTTCCTCTCCGTGTTAGCACCGTAAACCACATCTACAATGACAATGGCCATACTAGATATTGACCATTTACACACTGACTTTTGATTGCGCCACGTCAAGGTCTGTGTACTGAATTCGGTATCCAGTCATGCCGCACACATTATCACAAACAGTCCACGTACATAATAATAATGAAGTTATATAGCGCATTTTCCATCTAAAATGTTCAAAAGCGCTGTAGGTCCATATTATTGAAAGAGGTGAGTTTTCAATTGTTCTTTAAAAAGATTGAATGAAGATTGGTTCCGGCATAAGTTGAATCATCGTAATTACAACTCAGGTAGATATCATTATCATCTATACTGATACATACCTGTACTTCTGATTGCACCGTATCGAGGTCCGTGTACTGAACGCGATATCCAGTCACGGCGCACAGATTGTCAGACACGGTCCACGTCAGCGTTACCTCCGTCGCAGACACCGCCGTTCCCATGAAATTACTTGGATTGCGGTCAAATTCTGAAAAGAAACAGAATAATTCAAACATAAAGGAAGCGGAACAAAATTATATTGAATAAATTAATTGAGCAAAGTCAAATTGGGGTAATGGGGGTATGTGGTGGCTCCTGGGCCCGAGCCACCCACCCCCCCCCCCCCCCCCCAAAAAAAAGGCCTGGCAATGGTGTTGTTGGTTTGTTTTTTGCAGGCTCACGTGCTTGTTAGCCGGTAGTATGTGGAATTAGAGTAATTTTAAGGAGTATATCAAGAAACTATAAAAGAAAAAATGAATTTGGGTTGAATTATAAACTCACCTTCATTATATTCACACACAAATCCATATCCGGCACTGCAGTTCTTTGCCACAAGTCCATCGACCAAATCTAGGATCACGCAATCTCGGTCGTCGTTATTGCCAGTTGGAATGCTCCATGGACCAATTGGATTCGAACAGTCGACCCAATCAAAGCTTCCCTCTACTTCTGAATCACTCAGTCCTGTGGGTTAGAATCATAATAAATGTTGGTTTGAATTTGACAAAAATAATATAATCCCTTTAATTATGAAATTCGACTTCAAGGTGTGTTACTCACTGACCCACGAGTGAACAAGAGCAGCTCCCCTGAGGTAGTCAAACTCTGTCCGCTCATTAACCCCTAGACCACTTGAACCGGGTGGGTTGTGTACAAAGTATATGGAAATTTCAAAATCTCATAGGGAACGGGTTAGTCAATATGAGGTTGAAGCCCAGTAGCGAGTTATATTGAGCCTGTGCTTCCAGCTAGCTTGTGACAATCTCATACAAACCTTCAAAAAGTAAAACTAATTTAATTTCTTAGCCATCAGTCCATCCACCAACTCCGGGATCATGCAAGCTCAGTCAAGTTCAGTATCAGAGGGAATATATTCCATAGACCGCTTGGACTGGAATAGTCCACCCAATCAAAGTTACCCTCTATTTCTTAATCGTTCAATCCTGTGGCATTGAATTATACACAATTTTGACAAAGTTAACCCATTGCTTATGGGAGCCGAGTCGAAGGGAACGGGTTCATGATGAAATTAGACTTCAAGGTTTGTTACTTACCAACCCACGAGTCAACACGAGACACTCCCATGAGGTAGTCAAACTCTGTCCGGTCATTAATCGATACAAGGTCAGCACCCACTAGCGAGTTGCACTGAGCACGTGCTTGTGACCTGGTCGTTGTAATCTCCACGTAGCGATAGCACGTTCCTTCGGGCGACGCCGCATATCCGAGCGGGCAGCCTTTGAATAGAATTAAACAGAAGATTGTCACAATATAGTTGAGTCAGCATGTTCTTAATCATTATAACATAAACAAATAAAAATGCAATGACATAAAATAAACATCTAAGTTACCATAATATAGAAACCTATATAGCTATTCAAAGGCATTATCAAACAAGAATGTGAATTAAACTCCATTTAATGCAGATTTAGATTTAGTCTTGTGACTGTAATAGCTAATGACTTCAATAGAATTGCTCATCCCAGTTCAATTTAAATAAACAACACATTTATATGGGTTTCAAATGATTTATCGCAAACAAACCAGCACGTCAAATGAGATGAACATTTAGACAGGCTGATGATCCTAATTAATGAGGGCATTTATAAAATTATTTTACTCAACTTAAATGACAAGTCGAACATACAAGATGGATTCGTCGGGAATGCGGAACATGTACATGTAGATGACTTGTTAAGAGAGACTGGTAATTCTATATAATGAGAATTTTACTGGCTTCAGTCTGATTATCTTAGCAAGCATTCGCACTTGGGTTGACCACCGTCCAACAAGTTAGCAAATGAGAAGAAAGTGACCAGAATGCAGAATTTGTAAATGACTCGTTTAGAATATTATATGATAACTTTGACTGACTTTAATCTGATTATCTTACCAAGCATTTGCACTTCAGTTGATCGCGGTTCAACAAATCCTTTAAACAAGATAGATTCTACCAGACTTCGGAAATGAGTAAATGACTAGTTTAGACAGGCTGGTTAATAAACTATCTGATGAGAAATTTGAAAGACTTACCAAGCGTTTGCACTTCAGTTGACCGGGGTCCGACAAGTCCGTCAAACGAGAAAGAATTGACGAGGATGCGGAACGTATAGATGACTCCCTTTGACAGACCAGTGACTCTAAGCGATGACGTTTCACCACCCTCAACATAGATCTAGGAAACAGAAACAATTTGTAATTGTAATTATTATTTGTTTATTATACATTTTAAATAAATCTTTTATAATTTTTTTATAAATTTAAAAAAAAAAAAAAAATTTCCAGCCGATGTAAATTTGTAAGTATGTAATTACACTTTTCTTTTCAAGTTGTTTATATCATAATGAAGATGACAATTAAATACTCTTTAATAGAAAATGTAAACCCCTTTATAAAAACAAACAGTCAGTTAAGAGCAATAATCGAAATTGACAGGCTTATGTGCATCATGTGATTTTGGAATGAAAACAAATTATAAACAAAAATTAAAATGAGCAAATGAAATTGGGCTTCACCCAGCCCTCCTTATAATTGCTAGATCAGAGCTCTAACCATTGAGCCATAAAGACCCTATGAATGTGGTACTTCCCAGAAGCCTTTTTCAATGCTTGTGCTAGGCAGATGCTATATGATGTACTTTAAATGCATTTGTTTAGATCTAATTAGTTTCGTGTTTTTTTGTTGTAATTATGTAAAGCACAAAGGGAACCAGTATGGTTATAATGCGCTATATAAGCTGAAAGTGTTATTATGATTATTATATAGAGTACCAAATTATGAAGTCACAGCTATTTATCACAATAGGTAATTGTTCTGAACCATGTTAGGCAAGTAAGAAATTTCTGACCTAGCGGTTGCTAAGCAGGCTATTGTCCAGCTTCAGCACACTTCCAAACACCTGAATCAAAGGGCAAGTTTGTTTATAACCATCACTATGGGATAACTAAACAATGTGTCATCACTACTCTGTTACTCTGAATGTGTATCATTTTATAGTCAGAAGCATTTTATGTATATGAACTTGTATGTTACTTTGTAATTTATGATTTAAAGTTTTGGAAATAAAATTATTGAAATGAAATTAAATGAAATTTGTGAGACGTTCATTTATTAATTTGTCTTTTATTAGCGATGTTACCAACAACTAACCTCTGTTACTAGGTCAAAACCGTTGACCTCCACCGTGTATCCAAAGATGTCGCAAGTGTTGTCCGCGGGCACCCAGGTCAAGTCGACGGTAGACTCGTTGTACGCAGTGCCCCGGAAAAGTGTCGGCTCTATGGCCACCGGGTTGAAATTAAACCCTGCCAAAAGAAATCGCATTTCAAATTTAATATTGGTTATGGTTAATAGAATCGTTGTATGCAGTGCCCCTGAAAAGTGTGGGTTCTAGGCCCACTGGGTCAAAATTAATCCCTGCTCAAAAAAAAAATCATATTTCAAACTTAATTTTGATAAGTATCTTTTACGTTTAATGGTGAAATTGTTGTACACAGTGCTCCTGAAAAGTGTGGGTTCTAGGGCTACTGGGTCAAAATTAAACCCAGCAAAAAAAGAAAGAAATCATTGATGATAAACTTGTTGTACACAGTCCCCCCCTGAAAAGAGTTGGTTACAGGAATAAGCTGGGTCGAAATAAAACTTTGCGGAAAGAAATAATATTTCAAACTTAATTTTCAATAAGGTTCTTTTTGTTGGAGGTAAACTGGTTTCATGCAGTGCCCCTGAATTTTTTTGTTTTTATTTGCATTGAAATGCAACGCTTCATGCAACAACCCCCCCCCCCCCAGTACTTAATTATAGAATGAAAGCTGATTGCCCCTGATGTTTTGTTTTGCTTGTGTTTAAATGCGACTCTTCATGTAACCCCCCCCCCCCCCCCCCCCCCCAGGTACTCCATTATAGAATGAAAGCTGATGGGGTATTAGAGATCCTCGGTAAACTTACGTCTGTCTGTTTGCTCGCAGACGTAGCCAGCCAAGAGGCTATCGCAATCATTGTCATGCCAGAAGCCTTCGGCGTCCATAGAAACGCATTCCTCGTCATCGTTCTTCGGGTGGTTTGTACCGTTCCAGTTGGTGTAGTCATCTGGTAGCTCACACTCGGCCGTCCAAAAGAATTCACCCTCCTCGACAACATCATAAAGACCTGCATGATCAACACAGGGGTAAATTTTGGTCAAAATTATACAGTACAAATATTTTTTATTCTGGCCAAGGCTACTGGCAGCAAACCTGCATTCAAATCATACATAAGAGCTCCTAGTTGTAAGATATTGTAATTATAAGCTAATATGGCTTAATGAGTCATGTGACCTTGACCTTTGACCTCATGACCCCAAAATCTGATGGCTACAATGGCTTCCTGGGATACATTCAGGTAACAAGTTTGATTGAAATATGACATTCAGTTCATGAGATTTTGCAATTACAAGCTAATTTAGCATATATTGTGCCCTGCGACCTTTGACCTTTGACCTCATGACCCAAAAATCTAACCAGTTATTAGTCACCTCGAGATACATACATGTACCAAGTATGGTGCAAATCCATTAATCACTTCTTAAGATTTAACGCGAATAGCTATTTTTGCATATATAATGAGCCCTGTGACCTTTGACCTTTGACCTCATGACCCCAAAATCTAATCAGTTCATTGGCACCCCAGGATACATACATGAACCAAGTTTGGTGAGAATCAGTCAATCGGTTCTTGAGATAACGCGATCACGAGCTATTTTTGCATATATAATGAGCCCTGTGACCTTTGACCTCATGACCCCAAAATCTAATCAGTTCATTGTCACCCCAGGATACATACATGAACCAAGTTTGGTGAGAAACCGTCAATCGGTTCTTGAGATAACGCGATCACGAGCTATTTTTGCATATATAATGAGCCCTGTGACCTTTGACCTTTGACCTTTGACCTCATGACCCCAAAATCTAATCAGTTCATTGTCACCCCATGATACATACATGAAACAAGTTTGGTGAGAAACCGTCAATCAGTTCTTGAGATAACGCGATCACGAGAACGGGACGTACGGACGGACGTATGGACGGACGGACGGACAACCCGAAAACATAATGACTCCGGCTACTTCGTTGCGGAGGCATAAAAAGTACCATAGTATGGTAACAAAAAATGGGCAGTTATCGGTAAACCTAGCAATTTGAAACCTTACTGAAGGTCATTTTCTATTAAACATCTTTACTCTGATTGTGTAGTTATGAATTTAAAAATTAGAGATGAGCACTAAAGCAAACTTACCAATCCAGTAGAATCCACTGCCAAGATACTGCCTCAGACCCTCGTTCTGTCCCTCCGATTTAATGTTCACCATTTCGGCATCCTCAGCTAGATCAATGCAAGCCCTCCTCGCATTCACCCAGGTTTCAGAGGCGCTGGAAACATGATAGCAGGTATTCTCAACACCGATTGGGAAGTCATCATCACAAGCTGTGAGAAAGTAATAGTGATCGATGATAATAATTATGTTTGACTCATGGAGAAATGATTATGACGAAAAGCGGCAGCAGCAGCATCATCACCATCATCATCATCATCATCATCATCATCCTCATCATCATTATTATCATAATCATCATTGTCACTATTATAACCACCATTATCATTCTCATCATCATTAACATCATCATCACCACCATCACCATAATCAACATCATCATTATCATCATCATCATCATCATCATCACCATTATCAACATCATCATCATCATCATTACCACCATCACCATTATTATCATCATCATCATTCACTATTATAACCACCATTATCATTCTCATCATCATTAACATCATCATCACCACCATCACCATAATCAACATCATCATCATCATCATCATCATCATCATCATCATCATCACCATTATCAACATCATCATCATCATCATCACCACCATCACCATTTTACTACCTTATTATCACACAGGCATCATCTTCACATGATGATCATCATTATCATCATTACTGTCATAAGCAGCAGCAGAAGCATGGTCATCATCATCATCATCACTGCCATCACCATCAATAATAATCATCATAATCATCATGATTACTACGATCCATATCACCATCACCATCTTCATCACTATCGATCATCATCATACTTCTACTCACCCTCAGTTGTGGCAAGCACAGAGCGAGAAGTGCTGTAACCATAGCAACCATAGGTCAGTGTGCAGGTCGTTATCTCAAAGAGGTAGGTCTTCCCGTGCTCCAGTCCTCCAATGATTACAGAGTTGTTCAAGACGCCTGCCAAGTAGGTCTCCACAAATTCTTCAGGATCACTTGTGTTGTGACGGACCTGAATGAAAGAGAGAGAGAATACATGTACTTTCAATGAGGTTTGGGGATATAATGCAGGTGTCATTTGTATGACGCACCTCTTGACCCCCGGGAAAGGTATCATGGGTGCGTCATACCTGCATCATGGGTGCATCATGGATACATCCATGACGCACCTTTCCTGGGGGTCAAGAGGTGCGTCATACAAATGACACCTGCATTATTGCTTAAAAATTAATTTTAATTGATGATGCTTCAACAAATATGAAAAAATCAGAATAAGGGCTGGGGTCTACTAACAGACAATGCATGCCATCTCAAATCAAACAGTCCAAATATTATGGACTTTGTTTTATATTTCGTACCATTTTTTTTTTTTAATGGATCTCTGACTGCACACGGTGAAATGGATGCCTCTCCGCCATTACGCAATTTTTATAATGAGCCCCGTGACCTTGACCTCATCAAACTCAATTCTAATAAGTTTATCGTCTCCTCAAGATATAAACATATCACACAAGCAAGTCCCCCGATAAGATTTATTTGATTTTCTTACTCAATCGCTTTTTAACAATTTGTTTTAACAAAAGTATTTCTACAGTTATGATGTACATTTTGTACACCTGAAAATCGGAGATATCCATCACTTCATGGCTTTGTTGTGAAGGCGTAACAATTTACTGGACCATCATTATCTCATGCATTACCTACATGATAGTCCCATATATAAATGTCTTTTACGATGTTTAAATAATGGAATTTATGACCTTATTATATTCACTATATTTTAAAAGATGTCTGCATATTTGTTTCCATTAATATTGCAAGCTCTACGATTTTGTTTCTAATTGAATAGTTATTAATGGTCAATGAATGCATTTCTATATCATTTGTATTAAAGTGTATTATTCAATTCAATTCAAATTTTATTTAACACTTTAAAAAGCAAACATACAATGAAAATATAATTTACAAAGTAAAGTGTTTGGAATCAAAAGAAAGGCAAGGCCTTATGAAAGCGATTCCAAAGTATACAAACAAATAAAAAATACACAGATACAGATACATCATAATTACAAAACTACCCTACATTGCACACAAACACACACACACACACACACACACACACACACACACACACACAAATGCCTGGCTAGGTGTACTTAGAGAGCAAATATTGTTTGAATCTCCTCTTAAATAAATTCAAAGTCTGACATACTTTTATTTCAGGGGGTATATTATTCCACAATTTTGGACCCTGAAAAAATATAGATCTATGAAAGACTGATAATCGTATTTTGGGTATATTAAAATCATTCATACTTCTTGTAGAATATGTATGCACATTATTATTAAATTTAAAATGATTGCTTAAGGATTTGGGCAATATTTGTCTAAAACAAAGATACATGAATATTGCAACGTGAAAAGTATATGTGTCATTTACATTTAAAACGTTAAGACTCTTCAAAATTGGTTCTGAATGGGCAAGATAAGTACTATGAGAAATAATTCTGACTGCTTTCTTTTGCAATTTTAATAACCTTAGACTATTTTTATTGCTGGAATTGCCCCATATTTGTATACAATAAATTAAGTGTGGCAAGAAGAATGCATAATATAACATCATTAGTATCTCTTTCGAACATGATTTTAACTTATAAAAAATACCAATAGTTTTAGAAAGTTTATTGCATATGGCACCAGTGTGTTCATTCCAAGTAAGCTTATCATCCAGTGTAACCCCTAAAAATTTAACCTGAGAGGTTCTTTTTATTACAATATCTTTAACTTTAATCACAACATTTTCATGTAGAATATTTTTATTTGAGAATAACATAAAATTAGTTTTATTAAGATTAAGCACAAGTTTATTATTATTCAACCAATCTACTATTTTTACAATTTCCAAATTAAAAGTCTGTAGGAGGATATCAATACTGCTATGGGACATGAACACGCTGGTGTCATCCGCAAACAAAATCAAGTGTAATTTATCGTAAACATTGACAATATCATTAATGTATAATATAAACAATAACGGGCCAAGGATTGAGCCTTGTGGCACTCCATATTTTACGGTTAATAACTGAGATTCTGTATCACTAATTTTCACATACTGCTTACGATCAAATAAATAACTTTGAAACCAGTGTAAAAGAACTCCTCTAATTCCATAATGTTGAAGTTTATCTAGCAGTATGGTATGGTCCAAAGAATCAAATGCCTTACTTAAGTCTAAAAACAAGCCTACCGTTATTTCCTTATTTTCCATGGCTTTTAAAACTTTATATAAAAATTCTGTCAATGCAGATGACGTGGAGTGCCCAGGCCTAAATCCAAATTGATTATTAGTAATAATATTGCACTTTTCCAAGAAATTATATAAGCGATTATATACACATCTTTCTAGTATTTTTGAAAAGAAGGGGAGTATCGAAATTGGCCTATAGTTTGCAATATCTTCTTTCAAACCGTTCTTAAAAATTGGAATAACTTTAGAAATTTTCATTTCATCAGGAAATATACCAGTTAAAAGAGATAAATTGAATATTGCACTTAAAGGAAAGCATAAAACATGAATAACCTTCTTTACAATTGTACCATCTATTCCATCATGACCAGGACTTTTTCCAGACTTGAGTTTACATACAATATCAATAATCTCCTTCGGTGTGCATGGTTTAAAAAAGGCACTTGAATCATTATTTTCAACATGTGACATATAATTACCATTCGGTTCACAAGTAGATGCAAGTGTTGGTCCAATATCAATAAAATAATTATTAAAAACATTACTAATTGCATTTTCCCCATTAAAAGTTTGATTATTGCACTTCATAGTGTGAGGTAATACATTTATATTTGTTTTGGAACCCAGTAAATCATTTATAACAGTCCAAACTTTTTTCATGTTTCCTGCTGCTTGAGTAAATTTATTTTTAACAAACTTATGTTTCGCCTCTTTAATTTCTTCTGTCACTTTATTTCTAAATTTATTATAAACCTTTTTTCTATAATCAGACTTATTCTTCAAATATTTTTTATAAAGTTGACTTTTTTTAGAACATAGTTTATGCAAAGCACTTGTGAACCAAGGTTTATTCTTAAGTTTGCTTGAGACACATGTCTGTAAAGGAAAACATTCATTGTAGACTTGCATAAATTTATTAATGAATATAGTATAAGCAACATTTGCATTATTAACATTCACAGTCCAATTTGTGTTATTAATTTCAGTCATAAAGTGTGCAATATTCTCATTATTAATTATACGTCGTATTATAATTTTGGGTTGAGTAGAAACTTTAACCTGGGTACTAGAAATACTAAATACTGGTAAATGGTCACTAATATCATACAAAAGGACCCCTGAGAAAATATCATCAGGACTGTTAGTAAGTATATTGTCTAATAATGAGAGTGAGTTTTCAGCAACACGTGTTGGACTGTGAATCATAGGATACATATAATTGGTCATGCAAATGTCTAAGAATTCATTCACACTATGGCAAGATGTATATTCCAATAAATTAAGATTAAAATCTCCCATTAAAAACAATAACTTATTTTGACTATTAACAACTTTCAATATATTTTCAAATGCTTCTAAAAATAATTGCACAGATTGATTAGGTGGACGGTAAATCACACCAACAATAATATTTTTTCTACAATTTAGAATTTCTATAAAAATAGATTCAATAAAATTTGTACTTATATCAATATCAGACCTATGAATAAAATTAAAATCATGTCTCACATACAGACCAACACCACCTCCTCGTTTTGCCTCTCTTCCATTAGCAAGAAAATAATAATTATCAATGTTATAAAATGAGTCATTATTTTTTAACCATGTTTCTGTAATACCCATTACTGAAAATTGCACATCTAACAAACCAAAGAGTGAAAGCATATTATCAAAATTTGTATTCATACTTCTAGAATTAACATGAATAACAGAAAACTTATTGTATGAATCTAGAGGTTCTGAACAAATATTTGTGTCTTTTACAACTTTATTAAATTCTAAAGGAGTATAAAAAGCTTGTTTTGGTTCATATGAGTATTCTTCATCATCTGGAGGAGACAAGTGATTGTGTAAAGCTTGTCTATCAATATATCGTAAAGATTCTACATAGCTACTTACATTAGGCATTGTAATCACATACACACACAGTCACACACCACAATATCTAAAATTCAAAATCACAGGAAAAATTAACTAAAACAGTAAAAGTACAGTTGCAATTAAAAGCTTCTTAAAAAGTGCCTATCAGGAGTATGAATATATTAAAAACGTATAGTGAATAAATAGATAAATCTACAAGGTTATAATTAGTTTCAAGGAGCAGTTTAAAATTTATAATTACCATTATCGGGAAGCAAAAGATTTGAGCATATGAAATTCAAATATTACCTATGACATATGGTCTATTGTCTCTGAGTGGTCAAAGTCTTTAAAGGCGGGCAAGATCTGCTTGGCACGTTACCACCCGCTTGGTCGTGTTCCCATTTGTTGTAGGCACCAGAATGATGACTTTCCCGTCAGATGTCCAAGCCGAGTTGACCTTTTCATGTGCCTGAGCGTCCCGTAGTAGCTTGAAGTTCTTTGCTGTGAGGTCCTCATGTATGGTGATTCCTGTTCCTTTCAGTCGACGCCGGTTTTGAAGAAGATGCTGTCGAACGCGGTATGAGCACAGCTTGACAATGATGCCCCGAGGTTTGCTGCCATCTGCCGTCTGCTTCCCTGCACGATGACAACGGTCGATTTCTGCCGAGCTCAGGTCGACTCCGATTCTCTTGGCAACGTTGCATACTGCCTCAGTGGTGACTTCGTCTGGAGCGGCAGGCACCCCGAAGATGCGGAGGCAGTTCCTCCTGGAGTTCTGGTCTTGAAACTCTAGTGAAGTCTGCAGCCTGGAGATGATGTTACTCTGGGCGTTGACTTCCTTCTCCAGAGACTGGATCTTGTGCGTCTTGGCATCGTTGTCGACTTTCAGATCCATCGATGAGGACTCTAGTTGTTCACATCTTGATGACATGTTGTTGCCAAGGTCATTGACTTGGGACTGGATGTCGTGACATAGTTTGTCTGTCTGCTGTTGTGATATTTCAAGGTGTGAGATGCGTTTTTCTTGTTTACGTAGCTTTTTCATAATATCATCAAGTTTCTTTTCAACCGCGTCAGATATGGCCAGTAGGAATTCGGGGCTCTCTAGAATCTCTCTCAGTTTGGCAGTTGCTGTCTTTCTACTTTTAGCCATATCTCGTATTTGTGAGTGTGAGATGTGATCAGTAGTGGCGTATTATAACACGATCGTCCAAGTTGCTAGTCTGCTAGATCATACAGTATACACATGTATGCACACGTAAATGGCAAGGTAATCAAATCAAATCAAATCAAATCAAATCAAATCAAATCAAATCAAATCAAATCAAATCAAACCAAACCAAACCAAACCAAACCAAACCAAACCATACCAAACCAAACCAAATCAAAATCAAATCAAAATTAAAGGGTACCACCACACAAAAATAATATACTTTTAAATGAAAGATATCAACTTTAGTAGTCCATTCCATCAACAAGTTCAGAAAAATATGTTTCCAGAAAAAAATATAAAATTGGAAAACGCATCACCATTCTAAAGCATGCGTTCATGGGTCTGCGTGTATGAAGACTACCTTTGTCCAGAGCGAATGAATCGACCAGGATTCTATTGTCTCCTAACGTATGCGTGGCGCACTCGCAAATGTTTGGCGCATACGGAACCATGAAATAATACTGGTTCCGTAAGTGGTGGTAGTTAATTCCATTGTTTATGAATTACCTTTTGCAAAATGTTGGGTATCTATTTGATATCACAAAATGGTACCAAAGCATATATAATTATATGTTGTTCTTTGCCTGGTGGTCCCCTTTAAGAACTTACGTAGTATCCCGACACGTCACAGGCGAAGTCCGAGACGATGAAGGTCAAGCTGACCTGGGTGAAGGTCGTGTCAACGACGCGGAAGTTGGATGGGTAGCAGTCAGAATCAACGTAGTCTAGTGAGGGAAGGAAATAAAATAATAATAATATAATAATATACTCCATTTATATAGCGCCTAATATGATTGATAATCATCTCTAAGCGCTTTACAATGATATTATTACCCCCGGCCATAGGATACAGTGCAAACCTTCTAATTCCTCCTACTGTATGAATGTGTAGAACACATTAACTCGTTTCCTACTAGATCCTGAAATTCCCATATAAATAAAATAACAGGATTAACAGGGTTCCCAAATACAATAGGCAATGTTTTTAAACTGTATCCAAAGGTAAACTTTCTTGAAAGATCACATGACAAAGGTCTCTTTTTTTAACGGTCTAAATATCTCAATTTTTTTTCTCCGCATATCCAAATAAAATTGATGGTTTCCTTACTCTTTCTTGTGATCTCGCAGACGTAGCTCCTGTTGTTGTTGCACTGGTCGTCATTGTAAAGCCCGTTAACGCCGTTGATGTAAGCGCAGTGGTCATCATCGTTGTCATTTGGGGCACCTATCTGCCAGTTGGTTTGACCAAACAGTCCCGTTTCCTCGCAGTCCACCCAGGACCACTGACCGTTGATGGCGGCATCGTAGAAACCTAATGATAATAATATTAATAATAATAATTGCGACTTAAAGAGAGCAGTCATGCCCGTTGACCAAACAGTCCCGTTTCCTCGCAGTCCACCCAGGACCACTGACCGTTGATGGCGGCATCGTAGAAACCTAATGATAATAATATTAATAATAATAATTGCGATTTAAAGAGAGCAGTCATGCCCGTTTCAATGTGACATCCTCGCGCAAGAAAATTAAGAAATGAAAAATGGTGTCCTTCGTCTTCTGACCACTGACCATAGACGGCAGCATCGTAGAAACATACAAGAAAATTGAGAAATTTAGGAAAGTGTCACGCAACTTTTGAATTTTGTCTTGCAAAAAGAGGAAAGTATCTTTTAATTAAGATGGTGTCCTTCTTTAACTTTATCTTCTAGTTCAGTTAAAACATGAAATACAATACAGCTGCAGTTGCTAGACTATATAAACGATTGTAACGACCTTCATTATTTTGAGCTCTACAAATCAATACAATTCCATTAAAAATGTATTTTTCCAGTTCTAATCTTCTTAAAAGTAGATCTTACATCATATTTCTATCATATAAGAAATGATCTCGCAACTTTTTTAAATTTGACTTTCAAATGGCCTGACATTATCTTTAAAGAACTTACATTTAATATTAGAATGTTATGTTACATAATTAGCATATTTTGTTACAATCTCTCCCCTCACCTATCCACCACTGCTCAGTCTCGTTGCCCTCCTGCAAAGACAGCATCTTGTTCCAAACGTACTCGTTTTCTTCCTCATCGTTGACCACCACGAGATCGCCGTCGGGGACGTTGTCGCAGTCCTGACGAGCTTCCCACCACGACGTCTTTTCTGTGACAAACTTGTAGCAAGTGTCGTTGGTTGGGTTGTATTCATACCCATCCGGGCAATCAACTGTGATGATAAAGAGAAATTTTCCAAAATCCTTAATATAAGAAATCAGTAATCAATTTTCCTGGCCAAAATACTGAAATAAAAGCATACTTGCACTTCTCCACGACTGTCTCCATTGTGACAAACTTGTAACATGTGTCTTTTGTTGGGTTGTACCCATACCCATCTGGGCAAAATAACTGTACATATTGGAACAAAACAAATTAATGGACAGATCTCTCTGCATATAAACATCCTAAGCAAATATCCTTCTTCTTTTTTCCTGGTGGCTCTAACTGGGGAAGTTAAATTAAGTTTTCTTCAAACACACTATCCAATATTGGTGTTGAGAGGATGAGTTTAATAATCAAAATGAGGATCACAAGATTTGTGTTTCTAATATTGATTACCTCACCCTCTCGATTATGGAAAGCCAACATGTCTTGATTAGACCTTGTTTTAATTGTCACATATTTGATTTTATGAACTTATAAGAGGGAGAGAAATATAGGAAGGGAGGCATGAAAAACAAAAAGCATGTTTATGATACTCACAGAATTCTTCAAAGACCATCTTGAATCCGGATCTTGCGACTGAGCTGTCCGTCTTGAAGCGGAGGTTGAGACCGTTGTAGCGGCTCACCACATCATCAGGAATCTCAGAGCCAGTCAATACCTGGTGATGTATTCAAACAAAATGTTTATTATAGAGGAGTGAAACATGCATATCCTGTTAGATTGACAAATATCGCAATTAAATGTAAAGAGGCCATGAAAATGCTAGATTTGTCGATCTAGTATACTGTATACCCTGAGTGTGCCTAAAGGCCTGGTCACATATCACTGCAGGGATAGCGTAAACCGATGCCCGGCGGAGAGAAAAGTTTTATATCAGTTTGTCTCTGTTCGTATCCGTTTCTTGTCGGTTCCTTGTCAGGAGATGTACGTTGCTCTATCCTGCGGAATGTTTTGTGCATGGAGCAATGGAGACAACTTTCACTACCGGATAATTTGATATTGCAAATTTTCTATTCGTTGTGCATCCGTTTATGCTATCCGTTTGCGCTGACCGGACCTTATAAAGCGGACCACACACTACACAATCCAATCTGATCGGATGAACAAGTGTGTATCTGAATTTAGACATGTATGCGTATGTACAGCATATAGTATAGTGCAGATCCTTAATTGTTCCTCTGTCTTGAATCAGAGGTTGAGACCATTGTAGCAACTCACGTACCACGTCAGCAGGAATCACAGAGACAGTCAAGAGACCTGATCATGTATTAGAACAGGTTTGACTGTAGTAATATGTATTAACATTAAAGGACAGGCACCATCAAAATAGTATTATTATTCACAACACAATAATGTCTCAAAGTAAGAATAAAATGTTTGTTGCATATATTAACTCTGTATTACCATGTGGAAAAAGAATTTCCATTAATTTGGACGATAGAATAAAATCAATCAAGCGATCAAATTAAGTTCCAGTCAACCTTGTCTATCTATAAAAAAAATAATAAAAGTGAACCTACCAGATATGCCGAGTCAACATCCTCTTCGTCTGGCTGTGTCCCTCCAATGATGAGCTGATCGTGGCCGTACTCGAGGTCGAATTCGAGGAAGCGGAGACGGAGCTGGAACCCTCCCCTGACTTGGATGATCCACTGACAGTCGGAATCATCAGGGTAAAGTCCACTTGAGAGCTGGGGGGAGTCGATTTCTCCCGACAGCTCGAGGACTGTCTTGATTCTACAAGCATCTAGGAAGGTTTAGAGGAGGATGATTAAAATGAAATAAAAATACAAATTATAGAAAGATATCTGCACATTCGTTTGCTCAAAACTATTCAAATTAATCACACATGAAATTATCCATTTGCAATCAGCATCATCAAGGTCATTGTCCACTTGGACCCAGAGGGGAATCAATTTCTCCCAAAGGCTTGAGGACAGTCTAGATTCAACAAGCATATACCATCATTATCAAAAGTTTAAGACCACCCTTCCAAAATGCAATAAATAAAAAACACAACAAAGTTAAACATTTATTTTTCAAACATACTTTTATTTTTAACGCATAACCTTTGTATCACACTTGAACTGCTGGGCTAATACCATTACCAGCAAAAAAATACATGGGGGCGGCGGGTCGAATTCGCCCCCGAAATTCCCAAATTCGCCCCCGGAACAAAAAATTCGCCCCCGAATTTTATTTTTTATTTTTGGGGATTTTCGAGATTTTTTTGTGGGATTTTTCTGTTTGGATTGTTATCAAATGTTTATAAATGATCACTTACAGCATTATAGCTTATTATTAGCCCCTGAAATTCGAAAAAGAGCCTGGAAATTTGTAGCCCCCGAAAATCGGAAAAGTAGCCCCCGAAAATGGAGCCCCCGAAAATAGAGCCCCTGAAATAAAAATATTAATTTTATCGCTGACCATTACTCTTTTGCTACTGACCACTGTAGTAAACATGTTATGTAATCATTAAGAATGCAGTCCAAATTATTGTAATACCCACAAATTCCCAGGTGGTCTTAAACTTTTGCTAATGATGGTATATAAGGGTAAAGTCTACTTGAGAGCTAGGGTGAATAAATTTCTCCTGACAGCTCGAGGACTGCCTTGATTCGACAAGCATCTAGGAACTGGAAGGTGTAGAGACATGTTAGAAATTCTTAGAATCAATATCATGAAGGCAGGCATCTTCATCCTCTTCCTCTTTTATTAAAGGTAGAGGATGTTGAGGATCAAATAACATAGAGGAATTTCTTCATTTGCTCAAAATTATTCAAGTTAATTATTTCCTGTTCACATTCTCAAAATAAACTTGTACATCTCAAGACATGTGAATATGTTATCTCACGTACTGTCATCTAAAGAGAGTGATATCTTGACATCGTCCTCAGCAGCAATGTCTTCCGCAGAAAAGACAAGCCACATGTCTCAAAATAAACTTGTACATCTCTAGACATGTGAATATTTTTTCTCACGTACTGTCATCTAAAGAGAGTGATATCTTGACATCGTCCTCAGCAGCAATGTCTTCCGCAGAAAAGACAAGCCACATGTCTCTGGAGTAGATCGAGAAGGTCTTGACAAAAACATGCCATGCAAGTGTCTTTTGTGATTAACTTTCTCAAAATAAACTTGTAGGTCTCTAGACATATGAATATGTTATCTGACTTACTGTCATCTAAAGAGAGTGATATCGTGACATCGTCCTCAGCAGCAAGCTCTTCGGCAGAAAAGACGAGCTACATGTCTTTGACATCTCTAAATCTTTGAGTTTGTTATCTGACTTAATGCTACCTAAAGAGAGTAAAGACGAGCTATACATGTCTCCAGAGTAGGTGGAAAAGGTTTGGTCAACCATATGCTCTGCAAGTGTCTATTGAGATTTACTATTTTACTTATTCAATAAACTTCTAGTTATGTTTGGATCTGTTACGGTTAGAAGCTCTTTTGCAATCGCGCTCGAGTTCTATCTATTATTAATCATTAGTAGGAATATTATCTGACTTACTGTCATCTAAAGAGAGTGATATCATGACATCGTCCTCAGCAGCAAGGTCTTCAGCAGAGAAGACGAGCCACATGTCTCCGGAGTAGGTCGAGAAGGTCTGGTCCATGACATTGCCGACGAGGAGCTTCTGTCTGGAGGCCACATCGGAGGGGTTGGACCCCATACCAACCTCCATGATGTCATAATAATCCTCTGTGCACACACAAGGGAGATAGAAAATGGTATTAACATCCAAATCAGAAATAACAGACTCTACATGGGTTTTTTTTTTTATATCAGACTTTGTTCTAAATGGAGCGGTAAAATCAACCGTTGCGGAAATGAGACCAATTTTTTCGGTCTACTATCATCCCTGCAAATCATAGGCTTACAAGTGACTGCAAGATCATGAATATATGATGGTTTGCCCTAAATTGAATTTATTAACTTAAAGGGAACCAAATGCTGCCAGAGAAATGAAAGGGCATCATTTTTCATCCCAGTTTTTACTTCCCCAGGGATTGTCTCTTTAATTTTCCAGGTTCATGCAGGGCTGCAAGTCAAAGGGCTTACTGCCTGATCATGCGTATATGGTTGTTTGCCCAGATTTAGTATTATTTTGAAGTTTTGAACTTAAAAATGATTTAAACATGATGAGATCATTGGCTGAGTAGATGACGGATGATGCAAGCTGACCCGAACCATCAAAATGCTATTATAACCCAACATTATAGGGACTTGCATGCATGCATTTCCATCCCGACAATGTACAGTTACTAACCAGACTGCAAAGAGTCGACTCGGAAGTTGACGTTGGTCTGTAGCGGCGTCTTGATGAGCCACCGGCAGTAGGCACTGGTGAGGTTTGCCGGTAGGTCACCGATTGAGATGGTACCGCGGCCATTCCTGGTAAGATCGAGCTCTCCGCTGCACCCATAGTCTGGAGGGGGAAAAACAGAGGGTCTTGAGTTAATATTTGATAAATGCATGACTATAATAAATTTGGATGTGGGGGGCAAGATTAGTACATCAACTCAACTTAGTTTAATTTCAAACCATATTAATATGCATGAGTAAGAGTTTCATATCAATCAGATATAGTTTATTGCAGTCAAGATGTCCCATCATAGTTTATAATATATGCATGAGTAAGAGATTCATTTCAATCATATGATATTGTTTATTGCAGAGATGTCTCGATCATAGATTATATTGTTCAATCAGGTTTTCCATCATTTACACAGAGGGCATTCTCTATACCGAGATATGCCCAGGCCAGAGCACGATGACAAAACAAACAAACGTTCTTTCTGTCATGCTGTGATGCACATCACCAGGTAAATGTCACAGACACATCTTGGTATAGATCGAGTCATAGAGAATGCCAAATTAGAGATAGGCCCAGACGGTTAAAGGGAAAGTTGAGTTTTGGTAGAGAGGGCGTTAGACTACTTAATTGGTTTGTGAGGTAATGAAAAATTGAGTGTAAAATTTGAAAGAGCATAATATTTAAACAATAAAATCATCTTTGTTTGATCAAAATCGGTTCAGAAACGGCTGAAATATCCATAAATATAACAATTTGTAATAAACCTGGGGCCCCGGGTTTATTAGAGAATTTTGAACCAGCCGTTAAAAATTCAAAAAAATGCTTCCTCTTTTCAAAAGGTTACAAAATAGGTATTTAAATAGTTGTTGGTTATTTCTCTATCTAATCACTATTTCAACAAAGCATCACATGCACAATATTTTATTCCAAATGGTTAAAACCGATGAGTGTTTAGAGAGCGCCCTCTTACGTTTTAACGGCTCTTTTTGAATGATAACATGATCTTTACTACGTCATTTGTAATTTTGTGTTCCTTTCTAGTTATAACTATTAGTTTGTAATGTAATGATGCAGGTTTTGGTTACTAAAATTCAGTTTCACTAAAACTGTACTCTCCTTACCAGAACTCAACTATCCCTTTAATTACCTTTGACTTGACTGACGAGCAAGTGGAATGGCCGACTGATGTTCGCGCTGCCCGACGAAAACACAAACGACACACTTCCCGCATCGATGAAGAGGTGTTCGTACGTCACCGCTCCCGTCAGACGCCGGCGGTAGCTCTGCCAGTCAGATGGATCTAGACCAGTCGAAACCTGGAAATAGTCCGTCCTGTCGAGATTTAAAACAAAAACTAATTTGTACTTGTAGACTTGTAGTCTGATAAATATGAGTAGGCCTAATGTACTTCTTCCTGATAAATGAACTGTCCTACATTGTCGCCCGTTCTACTAGTTCAATACTAAAGTAATAGCGTAATTAAATGACAGAACTTGTTCAGTTAATTTATAAAGAGGCCACCATGGCCATAACATTATACTAGGACTACTAAAATATGAACATCCATTGCCATAATACCAAAAGTGCTTTCAAGATCTTATGGTGAACGGACATTCTCCTTATTGGACCGTATTTATGGAGCGCTCTGCCTAACTGGGTCAAGAACTCTCCCTCAATAGACTCATTCAAAGATAATCTAAAAAATCATCTCTTCAAACAACATTATCAGTCATAGCTCAACCACTCTCTATTTGATATTTCTTTACTTCGTAATATACTCTAATTTTCTTTTCTAAAGCGCTTAGAAGTTAGACTTAGAGGCTTGTTTACATTAATAAGCGCTATATACATTTGTCATATTATTATAGGACTTAGTCTAAGGACTCACAGAAAAATGTGATGATTTTTTGAATTTTTTTTTTTTTTTGAAATACAATTCACATGATTCAAGCAAAAACTAGAGATAGACATTGAATATTTTTACTACCTGACACTGCTCAAACTAAACTTCTACTTCTACTTCTACGTCGATACTCAGCAGGATCCAAAAGTCTGGATATAATGCCGAGGAACGAATAAACAAAACAAAACAAGACAACACAAAACAGAACAATAAACATATAGTGTGTGACCTCGGCCTAATTGCCGAGGGCGGGAAATGCTCTTCTGAAGGTCGCCAGCGAGTTGGCACCTAATGCATTTGTTGGAAGAGCATTCCAAGACAGGACTGTCCGCGGGAAGAAGGAGTTCTTGTATACTTCAGTTCGACATTGGAGTAGCTGGTACTTATTTTCGTGATATTGACGAGTGTTATTAGGCGCCATCGGCATAATGAATGCGGTTGGGTCGATAGCAACAAGTCCATTTTGTATTTTGAACATCATATTCAGGCTTGAAGCTAATCTTCTTGAAGCTAATCCAGCGTCTCCCATTTAAGATGTTGTATCATGGCCGAAACGCTGCTCCTTCTTTGGTAGTCACTGGAGACGAATCTAGCAGCCCGTCTTTGAACTGCTTCAATTTTGGAGATGTTTTTGTTCGTATGCGGGTTCCAGACAGAGGAGCAGTACTCTAAATGTGGCCTAACAAGTGCAAAATAGGCTTGTTGGCGAATCTTCTGTGTTGTTTTCCGCAGGTTTCTGCTGACAAGGCCTAGCATCCGGTTGGCACGTGCTGTGATGTTGGTGATGTGGCCATTCCAAGAAAGGGTGGACGAGAATAGGAGGCCAAGGTACTTCAAGTCCTTGATGGAAGTCAGAGCGTGGTCCCCTAATGTGTACACATTGGTGGTCGGGTTGTTGCGGAGGGCAAACGAGATGTGGTGACATTTTCCCGTGTTGAATTTCATTTGCCATGTATCTGCCCACCTATAAGCTTGTTCAGATCTTGTTGAAGAGCGGGATGATCCTGTTGGTTGTAGATCGGGCGGTATATCAAGCAGTCATCAGCAAAAAGTCTCAGCTTTGAGGAGATTACATTGGATATGTCATTGATGAAGGTTATGAACAGTAAAGGTCCCAAAACTGTTCCTTGTGACTCTACTAGTCTGCTAGTAGTAGCCACAGCACAGCTAGCCGCCATCATACACAAATACCATGCATTGCATCAAGAATACACTGCATGTGCACGGAGTTATATATTATGACGGTATGGACTTGAAGTGAAAGTCAGTGTTGGAACCACATTTAGCCCGCTAGCTCCAATCCCGCGAGTGCGCGACCATCGCACATGATATCGAACTCGTACTTGTTATGCCACGTGACTGCGTACTTGTTATGCCACGTGACTCCATCCAGGGGAAACCCCTATAATCAGCCTGAGCTGGGGAACCCCTAGCCTCTAGGCACTCGATACGTCATGCATAGCAAGTGTGTATCAGAATTCAGAAGTATAGCGAATGTAATTGAGAGTAGCACAGTTCTGGTTAAACTGATTTTAATAACTTAAAATTATCAATAAAAACGTTTAGTTATAATTCATTCATATAGATGCTTGAATGGTAGAAAAAACGGCTAAGATTCAGGGCTGATTTCATTCAAAAAGCAGCAGTTAATACAGGAGGGTGCCCCCAGAGTGCCCTCACAACACATGCAAGTTTTAACCATTTTTATTCTATACAACAAAGAATGAGTATTCAGTTGTGATCGAGTGATCATCAAAAACAAGTTTAAAGCCACTTTACAAATTATTATAAATTATAAATAATTTCCTTTATATTGAAGAATTGCTGGGCCCGAACATTAATTTTAATCGGATCATATATTTATGGATATATCAGCTGTTGCTGATTGTTACTACATGACATACAATTACGTAGTGTGGTCGGATTGTCATCAAAATTACCCACCCTTCTTCAAAGTCGGAACTGTACATTGTCAGTTCAATTCTGGTGTCAGGTTGACTGTTTTCGATCCTCCAAACGCAGTACAGATCCGCCGAGTCTTCAGGTAGATGGAACGCCAATTCTGTAAAAAAAAAATATTGTTATTCATTTTAAATCATCAACCTGATAAAAACAAAAACATTTATGACGCAACCTGTGCTATGAAATCCGTTATTTGGCTATAAATTGAATTATTTGTCAGACAAAAAATATACAGCTACTCTAATAATAATAATAATAATAATAATAACACTACCACATCCGCCTTTACCACCACCACCACCACCACCACCACCACCACCACCACCAATTACCACCACTACTAACACTTAAAACACCACCACTAACACTTAAAACAACACCACATACGGTACCACCACTTCCACCACCACTACCAACACCACCACTACCAACACCACCACTACTACCACCAACACCACCACCAACACCATCAGTAACACCGCCACCACCACCACCATCACCGGCCACCACCGTCACCACCACCACCACTATATACTACCACTATTAACACCACAACCACTACTACCACTATTAACACCACAACCACTACTACCACAATTGACACCAACGCCACCATCACCACTACCACTAGTACTCACCCTCTGTTCCTAGCATGAAATTTCCACCACATGCCGTGATTGGTACATGATCATCCATAGTAGACATCGGTATAACTGTACACAAATAATAACATGTTATCATTCGAGAGAAAAACAATTTAAAACGTGACAGGTGAATGGCATTATGATGTATTTGTTGATACCTTGACTGATTGGTTTATTGGATAAGTTTGTGTTCTAAAATTTCAAAACGTAGATTAATATATTTATTTAAAAATATATATATAATGGTAATATACGTTATGTTATTTGATCGGAAATAACATTATATTGTTGTCCTTTTTACAAAATGAATGATTACTAAAAGAATTCAAAAATGTTTACCTACATTTGTCGATGTTTAAAGGTCGATCATAAAAGTAAATACAAATGTATGTGCGCATTCAAAACGATTGGACCTGGCACATCAATAATGTGGTATAAAATTGGAAGGAACAGACATAAAAACAATTCTAAAAAATGTAATATGTTACTTACAACTGTCTGGTTCCACGATGATATGGAAGCCCCGCCCATTTCTCGAGTAATCGCTCCTGAATTCGAACGTGACGTAATCTGCATCCTGCACGCTGATTTGTTCAACACCACCATCGCTAGGCGTTCCCGAATAGTACAACAGCTGTTCGCCTACGCCATTGGCGTATCCGACAACTTCCAACCAATCACGTTGCGCCTCCGTGTCCATATCCACGACGGAAATTAGCATATTGTTACTCGATGACGTCAGATTCCAAAAATAGTGCGAGTTGTCGTCGTAAAGCATCGGGTAGTCATTCGTGTATAAGTGCAGCGCCTTTCCCGGTTTCAAATCGACTTGATGCATGTAATGTTTATCTGGGATTTCATCTATAGACCGAAACAAAAATGTAAAACAAAGACAAAATTATGAATACGTCGATTTAAAATTATGGAGATTTCCAACGATTCTTAGAAAATATACTTACATTTAATCTATTAATTTTCCAACTCGAATTGATAATTTCATAACGCCTTGATCAGGCCTATCAAAATAGCCAAGACGTACCACGGTCTCTCATGTTTAAGTAACGATTCAATGTCTTTTATAGTGTGTGTGTTTGTTTTAATACTATTTTCAAAGTTTAACATTTTCGATTCATCTTCCAGTATCGGGGTAACAATAAACTTTGATTCAATCATCACAAATTTACAATGTATTAACTCTTGCCCAGATTCTTAACAGTTGGTTAAATCTCGATATCTTACGTCATGGACTATAATTATCCAACCCACAGACCTATTACATTTGGTTTTATCAACCATGTGATACATTAAACAAGCATACTGAAATAGCCTAGGTCTAAATTTAAATCTCTGATAAAATTCGGGCCAATGGGGTTTGTAAGGGATCTAGTAACTTTGTTTGCATATTCACTTCAATCCTAAATATCTTGATAACAAAACAGAAATTTGCAAAACCTGTTTCATGCTTCTATTGCTAATATGAATACAACGAGGCATGTGAGAACCGCTAACGTCTTGAGTGCATTTTGTCGATTTTGACAATGTAACTAGAAATCCTACAGAATTTCGAAGCAAGACATAAAATGTTACCTTGAAAATATTCATCGATTAGCATTCTGAATCCGGAGCCCGGTGTATTCACGTTGTCAGTAGTTAGTGTGATCTCAAAGCTACTCCCGATAAAGTCCTTCGGCAGGGAAGTCCCGGTCACCCACTGTTCAGGGAAAAGAGAAAAGAGAGAGTGAGTGGTTGGTTGGTTGGTTGGTTGGTTGGTTGGTTGGTTGGTTGGTTGGTTGGTTGGTTGGTTGGTTGGTTGGTTGGTTGGTTGGTTGGTTGGTTGGTTGGTTGGTTGGTTGGTTGGTTGGTTGGTTGGTTGGTTGGTTGGTTGGTTGGTTGGTTGGTTGGTTGGTTGGTTGGTTGGTTGGAATTGGTTGGTTGGTTGGTTGGGTGGGTGGTTGGTTGGGTGGGTGGTTGGGTGGTTGGGTGGTTGGTTGGTTGGTTGGTTGGTTGGTTGGTTGGTTGGTTGGTTGGTTGGTTGGTTGGTTGGTTGGTAGGTTGGGTGGGTGGTTGGGTGGTTGGTTGGTTGGTTGGTTGGTTGGTTGGTTGGTTGGTTGGTTGGTTGGTTGGTTGGTTGGTTGGTTGGTTGGTTGGTTGGTTGGTTGGTTGGTTGGTTGGTTGGTTGGTTGGTTGGTTGGTTGGTTGGTTGGTTGGTTGGTTGGTTGGTTGGTTGGTTGGGTTTGTGGGTGGGTCGGGCGGTGAGTCGGTCGGTTGGTCGGTCGGTCGGTCGGTCGGTCGATCGATCGATCGATCGATTGATTGATTGATTGATTGATTGATTGATTGATTGATTGATTGATTGATTGATTGATTGATTGATTGATTGATTGATTGATTGATTGATTGATTGATTGACTGGTTGGTCGATTTATTTATTTATTTATGTATTTTTTTTTACATTGAATCTTAATGTGGCGAATAATGTAAGCTCACCGTTTGAATACCGTTCTGGTCCACCACCATCAGGCTATCACCGGCATCGGTAAAATTCACATACTCAAGACTCAATCTTAGTCGACGGTTTGAGGACGTCTCCAGTGTTACGGAACAGCTCAGGTCGGTCTCGTAGGGATCGGGATACTCGGGTGATGTCAGATTGAACGGCAAGTTGGAACCGCCGCTAAAAACGCAAATATCGATGGCTGAAAAAATATATATTTTGGAATTGAAAGAGAAAAGAAAAGAAGTATAAAGACCAATAATCATTTTTAGCGAATGCGTTAATTAAGTTTGGCAATGTTAAGTTACAAAAGCTTTCATGAGATTCATTCCTGTCTTAGTGGCCCCTGTCTATAGCAGCCAACCTGCCTATTATGGCCACCAAAAGTGAATCTGTCTATATAATAGAAGTCACCTCTCTTCAGTGGCCATATTCCTTGTTTCCATTAGGTAGTCACCATACACAGGTGTGAATGTACATCAGTGGCGGATCTACCGGGGGGGGGGGGGGGGGTTAGTGGGTTTAAACCCCCCCCCCCCCCCCCTGGGCTGCCAAGTGAAAATGTGATGTGCATAGAAAAACGCCATCATGTGTCCAGACCCACACAGTATCCGCATCGTCATTGGGTCAAACCCCCCCCCCCCCCCCCCCCTTAGCAAAAAGCTAGATCCGCCCCTGTACATATTTCCATCGTAGGTCGGTCGCTTAGGTATCGGGAGGTTCAAGTATAATCTCAAATTGAGGAGAAAGATGTGGGAATCTTCGCTAGATTTATAAATGTCGATGCTCCATTAAATTTGAAAACAAAAACAACGGATAACATTGATCAAACCTACAAGATCAATGAAAAATATAATTCGTCTTTATACATTGTAACGTTTCCAAACGGTTCCATGTTAATAAAATCACAACATTTTCATATCACTGTCTGTTCTATAAGATTGAGATGCAGTTTGTAAGAATTTGCTCGCCGAATTGCAATTTATTTTCAAAATCTATGTTTATCCGATTTGTTGGTAGGTTGTAACAATGCCCTCCTATCCGTTTCCTATACGAGTGTCTAAAATCTACATATACTTTGTACACAACCCACTCGGTTCCCGTAGTCAATGGGAGGGCAATGCAACTCAAGAATAGAGTTTATCCTACTTTATACATCGTAATATGCTTGTTTATTATATGTAACATTACTCCGACTCAGATTTCTGCTTTGGAAGAAATATGTGAAAACTCTATCGGATATACCACTATTCACGCGAACACTGGACGCCGCCATTATTAGGTGTGTGCGGACTACGGTCAATGATATGCACTAATGCATTTCAATAGCACCAATTCAAACCATTGTCTGAATACTTGTAGATGCTTTGAAATCAGTGAAAAGCTTTTTGTTCGGCCCTAAGCACATACGTCAGAGTTTGCAAAGCATGTCGGGTAATTACAAGAACATAGCCGCTCTCATCATCTTTTGCCGCCGTAAGAATTAGTAAAATGTGGGTATGTTCACGTAAGGATTTCATGGGATCCAGGAGGCCAAAATTGCCAAGTTATGTATCAAATTAAATGTCTGTTCACACTCTAAACGATACTAATAACCGAAATCCATAGTTTCATTGTAAATGCAATAATGATATAAATGAAAACTTGTTTATAATTGTCCTTTTCTTTCATTTTGACAATGGATGACACGTCATCTTTTTTAACATCTCGGATGTTTGAATATCAAATACAATTTGTATGTATATCTATCCACTATGTTATCTATATGTATTGAATATGACCTATACAAATGGGGCTTCGTCGGGAATCGAACCCGAGACCTCCGCCATGCTAAATACTGTTGCTTTATAAAGCCACTGAGCCAAAAGGCCCCTTTTGATGGTGGTAATTTCCAGAAACACTTTTCATTACTCGTGCCGATTGATGTAGTCAGAATTGAGCTATAAAATTGACACTAACCCGAAGGATAATATATCAATTAAGGGGAAGAGCGAGGATCGACTAAATTGAAGCAATGTTTTAAAACTCGTTTTCTCCTAGAATATTCGTATCATCCGCTATGTTTGATAGCTAAGTAATACATACTGTTGACTTGGACCAAACGGAAGACTGAGGATAAATTTTAATAATAAGTGTATATATTCTTTCGGCGGTCTTATTTCATCTCCATAATTTAAAGGGGTAGTTCAGTTTTGGTATATAGAGGGCGCTGCACGAAATTTTTTTTTTGTGAGATAATGAAATACCGAGTGTAAAATTTGAAAGAGCATACATTTTTAATGGCAGAATAAACTTTATTTGATCAACATCGGTTCAGAAACGGCTGAAATATCAATAAATATATCCGATCGGAATAAATCTGAGGCCCAGATTTATTCGATGATTTTTCAAAAATGTTAAAAATGCTTACACTTTTTCAAAAATTGTCAAAAGAGGTTTTTAAATAGTTGTTGATGATATCTCTATTTAATCATTATTTCATTAAAACATCACATGCATCATTTTGTATGAAAAATGGTTGAAGCCAGTGTTGTTTTCAGAGAGCGCCATCTTGTGTTTTAATGGCTCTTTTTGAATGATAACAGGCTTTTTATTTAGTCGTTTGTAATTTTCTATACCTTTCGAGCATGGTGGAGTTATAACTATTAGTTTGTGATGATATTTTGCAGGTTTTTTTGCAGGTTTTTTTGTGAGATCAACATCGGTTCAGAAACGGCTGAAATATCAATAAATATATCCGATCGGAATCAATCTGGGGCCCAGATTTATTCGATGATTTTTCAAAAATGTTAAAAATGCTTACACTTTTTCAAATAATTAAGCCTTACCAAAACTGTACTACCCCTTTAATTCCAGTATTGCATTTAAGATTTTGTTCAGGGCCCTGCTTATTTATATGATATAATTAAAAACTAAAAAAGGAAATACATTAGAAATACATGATTAATTCATCAAAATACCACATCCTTATGAATAAGCACACTATCTGCATGTACAGGGTCATGCTTCAAAATAGAGCATGACGCAATCGTAACCTCAGTAGATATATATAGAAGATAACTATACAGGAACAAATTATTTGCGGAATTCGATATCTATTATAAAATTCCTCAAATAATTTAGACAATCGATTAACAAAAGGTGAAAGAAGACTTATCACCCTTGGGGGACAAATTATATTTACACGGGCTTCGCTCTCACACCTCAGAGTTCACGGTATGAACCCGTTTCCATGACAACTCATTGTAATTATGATAAATCATCGTTATCATGTTTACAATTGCGATATGTTATCGTGGTTTCATTTATAATTAAGATACGTTATCAAATTCTTATTTGGAACCCTGTATAGCACATCATGCATTAAGTCCAGTAGTTTTAACCCAGTTTTAATCAAAGTCATATTGGATGCTGGGACGAGAACCTGTTAGCTTAGTGACTATCGTTGGCGTCCCCGCATTATTTAAAGAGTTTGTGTTCAGATTAAGCACTCAGATAACGTGTGCACTCGATGATAACTACCGGTCTTTCACACGGTCAAGTCATGGGTCAAGTATACAGTCACACCAAACGCCCATATCCCTGGTCACACACTGCCACTGAAAATAAGTACCTAGTTTAAAGGGATAGTTGAGTTTTGGTATAGAGGGCGCTACACAAAATAATTTGTTTATGAGATAATGAAAAACTGAGTGTCAAATTTGAAAGAGCATGTAATTTTAATGACAGAATAAACTTTATTTTATCAAAATCGGTTCAGAAACGGCTGAAATAAACATAACCATTTGTAATAATTGTGGGGCCCCACAAATATTCAATAATTTTGAACCAGCTGTTAACAATATTTTTTAAATGCTTCCTCTTTTCAAAAATGTACAAAAGAGGTTTTTAAATGTTTGTTGATTATCTCTCTATCTAATCACTATTTCAACAATACATCACATGCACAATATTTTATTTTAAATGGTTGAAACCAATGAGTATTTAGAGAGAGCCCTCTTGAGTTTCAACGGCTCTGTTTTCATGATAACAGGCTTTTTACTTAGTCGTTTGTAATTTTGCATTCCTTCGAGCATGATGGAGTTATAACTATTAGTTTGTAATGTAATGGTGCAGGTTTTGGTTACTAAAATTTAGTTTGACCAAAACTCAACTATCCCTTTAATAAGTAGTCCATTCTACCAACATAGGTTTCGAGACAAATTATATCATTGTAAAACTCATCCCCATACTAATGTTGCATCCATGGGTCTTGCAGAATTGTCTAAGAGATATGCGCTTCCGTTACGTGGTGTATATAATTGGCGCACTCGCGTACGTTTGGCGCATGATACGGAACCATGAGGCCCTGTTGGTTCAGTAAGTGTTGGTAATTAATTGATATAATGATGAATTACACAACCCTTTGCAAAGTGTTGGACATCTATTTAATATTTCAAAACGGTACCAAAACTTGTTAGCCTGTGTTGTTCTTTGAACGGTGTTCCCCTTTAAGAATGGTGTCCCTTTAAGAATGCAATATAAAAACATACTACATGTATGTGCACATAGATGCATGAACATGCATTAGCCTCCTTATATGTTTGTATAATATACATGTATGTATAAACTATATCTACAAGATAAATATAACGAGCTCGGGGGCAACGAAGTATACCTTTATACAACGAGGTAAAATCGGCAGTCCTAACGACCTCGTTATAACGGGGTGTCCCTGTGTACCCATAACGAGGCATTTCGTAATCGTATAGTAACACCCATCTGAACACATTTGTAACAATCATGATGTCTTTATTCTGTGTATATTTTCGTGGTATCAGAAAACAAACATGATTGGTCAGGAAAAACCATGCAGTGCCAATCTCTAACATTCTTAATCCGCTTACAAAACGATGGTCGGAGAGACGACAAATCCATTGTATATACACGATAAATATCAGCGGTAACTTAGCGACAGAAGCGAAGTCATGAAAAACTAGGTCTAACATGATTACAATCCTACGTACCATTTATACAACAACAACAAACAAAAAAAGCGGAATGTATTCAAGAGACGCACAGTATAATGTGGTTGCCATACCGTGATGCAATCTGAATTACGCATGTATAAAACTGGAATATATTTTGGTAATCACCAAGGTCGATGGTTAGCAATTGTACAAAAACAATGAAGACCAAAATGTGTATGTATTTCATGTAAAAGCTTGTAGTTTAAGTATTTACTCAATCTCACGGGTGCCGCGACGCGGCTGTATACTCCTCTAGTCATGCTATAGTTATGTATACAAACAATACATATTGGCCTATGCCACTTTTTGTCATATCTGACGCTTTAAAATGTTTAATTTATCTGTATTCACATTGTGAATGTGATTGTGCTAAGAGTATAAAGTGCAGAAGTTAAAAGGTTGTATGTCTTATGATGAACATTATATTAAGTAAACAATGTGATATGGGTTTATATTTTCAGCCCCACTATCGCTGTTTTAACTTTTTGGAGAACTACCCTCGTACCATTTATCTAATTATTTGTTCTGCTCATTTTCATTCGTATAATACATTTCTGGCCAGTTTCCCTCTGTTTGAAAAAGGGTATATAAAGGTTATCTAAGGCGTTTCCAAAACCGTTTAGGCTTTCCCGTGCACGTAGTTTAAGTACATGACTGTAATAGTATGAAGCACGTTCCCATTTCTAATCTATCTCTTAGTTCGTTGCAGAATAATTATGAGTCTATACACATGGATTTACGGTTAAGTGTGACACTAAGTATTATACTTAGTGTCACACTTAACTGTTCTTGCCAATTAACTTAAGTTAACAAGTTCCTGCACTTAACAAGTTCTTGCCAAACTTAATTTTAGTGACTATAACTTACGTGTTATCAGTGAGAAATATCATTATTATCATTCCATCGTGCTTGATTAATAGAAAGTATATCTTTAATTTGTCCATACTCAGATTTGAGCCGTAAATGCGAGAGAGCGCTATTCAGACACATGGAAGAACACATTAGGGCAAATCATGGGTTTTTGGGGCAATATCATGTTATATTTGGGCAAAACCATGTCATATTCGGGCAAACTCCTGTCATATTCTGGCAAATTCCTTTTATATTCGGGCAACATCATGTTACATTCGGGCAAAATCATGTCATTTTAGGGCAATATAACGTTTTGTCGGGGCAAAACATCATTTTCAGCCTTCAAAGAGGCAAGGACCCCTTTATCTTTTCTTCTTTTTTTTGCTTTTTAGGTATACAAGCGGGAATGATTCTTGCAAAATACTTAAGCCACTTGAGGAACAATGTGCCCCTATGCCCATGACAATTGGTATAGATGAAATCCGTATATGCTTTACAACATTCAAATTCCATTTTTGTGATAATCCTTTAAAATATTTACCAACCAAATTACGGTTGGCTAATGATGATTAATGAATACTTTAATTGTATCGGCTGAGTACAGTGGCGTAGCTACGGGGGGGGCACGGGGGGGGGGGGGGGGGGGCACGTGCCCCCCCCCCCCCAATAATTTCGAAAAAACAATAGAAAACATAAGGGGCCATTTTTTGAAAAAACAAAGAAATACATAAGGTGTGCCCCCCCCCCCCCCAATAATTTTCGTGCCCCCCCCCCCCCCCCAATCAGTCCGACCACGCTACGCCACTGGCTGAGTAGTTATTATGTCCCGTGACAAAAAAACCCCATTGGATTAATCTTATCTCATAATTCAAGTGCCCCCACAGTTTGCTCAAAGTTCTGTTTCAATTAGTGTCAATGAGCTTTAAATCAACAAAGTAAATTCCAACAAATAGTCAATTCGAACTTTAATGGGGGTATCCCACTGAGCGGCGAATGCTTGCGAACGTAGCGAATTTGGGATTTCGCCAGGATTTGTAAAAGGTTGCAAAAGGTTCGTAAAAGGTTGCAAGAAAGTTCGCAAACAGTTTTTCTTGTCGCAAAGAAATTTTGAACATGTTCAAAATTTCTTTGCGAATTTATTTTTCCGCAAACAGTTGCAAGCGTTTGCAAAACAGTCGTAAGCCTTTGCAAACGGTTGTAAGACTGTGTCGCTGAAGTTCTTTTTGATTCGCCAATGCTAGCGACCACATGACCATATGGTTCCTATATAAAATCGACCCATTGAGCGGCGAATTCTTACGAACGTTCGCGAATTTTGGATTTGCCAACTTTTCTGACGAATGTTGGCAAAAATCAGGGTGGCAGAGGCAAACCCTGATTTTTGCCAACATTCGTCAGAAAAGTTGGCGAATCCAAATTCGCAACGTTCGTAAGCATTCGCCGCTCAGTGGTATACCCCCTTAAAGGAACTTGATACCAAAGAATGTTCATATTTTGCATAAGAAGTGCTTTTGTAGAATTTATTTCAGAATGAATTGTAATTTATCCTATTATATGTCCTGCATTTTTTATTATACAGGGTGGCCCAAAAAAAAACGGAACGGGGCACTTCCCAAAACATAGTACCAACATGATTATGTCCATCGGATAGAGTGTCTTTTCCAATGAAAAACGATACCAAGAACAGTAATTTTGGTCTTGTAGTTTTTGTTTTAGGGCGCTGTGAGTGACACCATGTCAGGTGCCCATTTTTGTAAATTTTTACCAAGTCAGTGTCAGTTAAATCGCACTTCCTGCCCGTAATACCATGCCCATTCTCCCGGCACACAGCTAGTTACTCTATGGCTGACTAACAATAGCGCGCGGATTGCTCGCGTGTTCAACAATGGTATGACGGGCAGGAAGTGCGATTTATCAGGCACTGACTTGGTAAAAATTGGCAAAAATGGGAACCTGACATGGTGTTACTCGCAGCGCCCTAAACAAAAAACTACACCACCAAACTGACTGTTCTTGGTATCGTTTTTAATTGGAAAAGACACCCTATCCGATGTACATAATCATTTTGTTACTATATTTTGGGAAGTGCCCCGTTCCGTTTTTTGGGGGGCCACCCTGTATAAATATATAATTGAAATCGAAGTTGTCTAACAACACAACAAAATCAAAATGGGTTGTACTGTTTTTTAATTGAAAAATCATTACATGTTTCTATTACATGCAGTGGTAAAATCTTAATCCATGGATATCTTCATAGTTTGAAGATTTTCCTTATTGTTTTCATTTAGGTTAATTATGACACTATAATTTGTTAAATGTCATTCGATTATAATACATTTTTAATTTTTACATCGGTCAATGTTATACCGATTACCTTTAAGTATATTTGTTATTTTTTTGCTAAAGGACGTACTGTACATGTAAAAGAATGTGTTTAGTAGTGTGTATATATAAAAGGGAATATTAAATGAACAAACAACAATCGAACAACAACCATTTCAATTGTGTGTCGAACAAATCGGCAAATTGTTTTATCGGTTCGCTTTAGTTTTACATCCTACATAATATCATTTCAATTATTTCTGCAGAACTTATAGGATTACATCTTTAAAACAATGTCATCGGCCAATGACTAACACAACTTCATATTATTCTGAAATAAAAACATATAATATGTATGTAATGATAATTGTAGTATAGGTTTTCCCGTCTACTAATACTTTTAAACTTTTGTAATTCAATTTTATGAAATGTTGCTTCAATATCGTCAAGAGAAGCCAAATATGTGCCAATGCCAACTTGAATTTCGTCTTTGGTCACAAAAAGTCCACTCAATTTAGTCGGTTGTCACACATGTTCGTAAATTACTATTCGAATTCGTCGGTCACAGTAAGTTGCTGAACGCTAATGAATTTAAATTGTAATGGACAATAATTTGTGACAAATTACTAAATTGGGTGGATTTAATGTGAAATTGATCGACCAAAGACGAACCAGAAGTTGGCATTAGCACTTTTCAGGTTCCTCGGGAAAAAAGTGAAGCACAATTTAAAAAAAAAATTGAATGACAAAAGGTTTACAATGGACTGGAAAACCTATAATAGCTTCTATTAATAAAGAGATTAAGCGATTTGCACCATATACTACCCCTGCCCCAATGCTGGATCGCATACATCGTGTGCTCCATTTCCACTCCCTAGGGAGCGCTCATTCCAAGCGGCTTACGGATGTCGAGAATAACACTCAATATGGCAGGTATGAGAGGCGATTTAAAGTGATCCATTAACTTTGTCAAATTCAACCCAAATCACTTGGAGCTTTCACATTTCTCTTTTACCATGCTGTTTAGCCTATAAGTGGTAGAAATAGGTTTTGATTGTTTTAAATGTCTCACTAATAATGGACCTGACGAAGTGTTGCAGCGGCGCACGAAACGTCGTGATCTCTAGATTCCTTGTTGACCTTCATATTGCGAGACAAACGAATATCATTAGCGATATTATTGACGATGATAATGGATATATTCATGATTTAATTAAAAGCGTTCCGTAACGCTTCTCGATTGTAGTGGAACTCAGTGGGCAGTAGGTTATAACATCTGACATAAGGCCAACAAAAATAAATTGTTGTATTGGAGTAACGGGCTACCAAAAATTAGGGTAGGTAGGGTTTTTTTTTTTCCAGGGTTCGCACAAATACACAAAAACACACATATAACACACACATAACACATAATATCGCAATTGGAAAAAGAAAAAAAAATCAGAAAAACCTTTAGGGTCGGCGGTATTTTTAGGGTCGGGCGGGTTACGCCAATCCAACAATTTATTTTTCATGGCCTAAATGTCTTTCTGTTTTCTTTACTAGGTACACATTGTACTTTTGTTTTGAAACTTTCACACATCATTCAGAAGAATCTTACAATGATATTGATATATGATTGAAATCTCAAATATAGGGTTTTCTATAGCTCAGTCGGTAAGAGCACCGGTCTAGCAATTCGGAGGTCTCAGGTTCGAATCCCGCTGGAATCCCAATTTCTTTGCTCTTTTTCAATCACATTATATATTTCTGGTCAGTTTCTCTATATGTTTGAATCAAGAAAAATTCATTTGACAACGTGTATAAGATGGATATCGTGCTATTTCAATTCTGGTTTCATGCATTGTAAAAGAGTTTTTTAAAAGTTATGCTGGATCATAAGTGTTCCTCTCTAGTGTTTTTGGTTATAATTCTAATAAGTCTAATAATTGACCCAAATAAAAACGTAAAGTACCTTAAATATGAAAGCTTTTAGGGAGTTATTGATAAACTTACCAAATGCAGGCACTGTCGCCAGGATTAGGAATAATCCTAACATCCGACAAAATGACTCGGTCGCCATTTTGGAAAGAGTTTTTCCCGGACCAGGTCCTGGGTGTGCGTGCGTTGGCACCAAGTCACGAGTTCTGTGCCAGAAGTTTGTTTCCTTATCGGAGACTCCTTTATGATCTGTACCTCTAGAATATTAACTTCTGTGGGAAGCTCAGATTCTGCCTGAAATAAATCTAAATCCTCCTGTTCCCTAGATATCAGTTTTTACTTTTCCAGCAATCCATAATTGGTCCTGTTTCCAAAATGTTGTCCGATGGATGAAAATTTAGGCCACAAGGAAAATGGCCGTCTCGTTTCGGGCTCCCAATCAGGCAGAATGATTAAAAGAAAAGATTGTTAACTTCAGATTCCGATACGAGCTAATTTGATAAGGTGCGAAAATAGGGCGACCCCTGCAAAAAAAACGTTTTATCTATCGAATTGTTTGAGTCCTATTATATATTTGCGGGGTCTAGTTTTCTGATAACCGGTTAGCAAATCACTTCTTATCTATAATTAATTATTGACCTATTGATTTACCTAAACGGTTAGTGGAGATGCGTTCAAACAGTAGCGCGACGAAAGCAACTTAACGGGTAATTGACATCGGAGCACCCGGTCTTATTGTTTAATTATTTTTTGTAAAGGGTAATATTTTCAATATAACTATATAAATCAAGATTTTATCAATTTCCTTTCAATAATTATGTAAATTATTCAAACTTTATTTATGTTAATTTAATGGTAATATTGTTCGCCATCGTCGAAATGAATAACAAATGCATGTAAAAATGCAAAAGAAAGACTCGTACAGAAAAAAAAAAGCAGAACCTGGAAAATTATAAAAGAAAAATATATATACAAATAACAGGAATAAAACAATAAAATTGGCAAACAAAAATAGGGCAAAAAACGAAGCCAGTACACAAATTATAGCAAATGATTTTCCAGACTTAGGCGATGTATAATTACAATCAATTAATTAACCATGTCAAAAGTGTGAACTCGTCCGAATTAGCTGCTTACGAGTTTTGAAAACGGTTCAAAGTATCACCCGAGGCGTAGATAACTCTAACAATTATCTAAACATTAAACAATCACGCTAATCACGTTAGAGCTGATTAACAATCAAGTAATGGAGACAAATACAGGGCAGTGCTAGAACTCGGGACAATGCATGATGATGTACACTTAAATAATACAATACGTAAAGTAGTGTTATATAAATATGATTGTGCGTAATTATCGTGACAATTTTTGAATGTAAATGCCATTTTGAATGTAAATGCTGTATACAGCGATTGCCTTGGAATATTAATTTGTAATATTGCAATAATGAAATAATAATAACTTGCATTTATATAGCGCTTAATACAAGGTTTCTATTGGAGCAAGTATCATTACCCATGCGGTGTTATTCGAGTTATTACACATACAAATTGTAGAGATTGTTAGAAACAAAAAAAGTTTTATTCAAACATTCAAAGTTTGAATTCGCTAAAGGGATCTAGTAATTTTGTTGAAATGTGAAGAAAAAAAACTGAAGAAGGGTTAATAAAATGTGTATTTTGTTTATCTGATATATCCACCGATGAGTGGCATGTGGAATGGTAAATGAATGTTATAACACCAAGGAACGTGCAAAAATGCAAAGTGGTATTTACAAGCTCATTGCACTACCTTTGTACACAGTTAAAAGTCTCCACCAGAGCCTTTCAAATCCGAACACTTCAATCATATTTATCTTTTTAACGAAGGAGAAATTCGGAAAACCGATACCTGCTTCATGTTTATATTGCTAAATATAAATACAATGAGGTACGTAGGAACCGTTATAATTTTCTAAGTAAGTTTTTTGGATTTTGACAATGTTACTATAATCTCTTTAATTGGCGTGCTTGACCTCAAACTGATTATTCATGCATCCTAAGAAAAAATATATATATGTATTCATTTAAAAACCTACATTAAAATAACTCGTTATACAGATATGGTTATTCATTTTTATTTATTGTTTACATATTTATTTAACAAATTAGTTATTGTTGTATGTATTCATTTATTTAGTTATTTCATGCATCGTTGTAGTCCTGCATACATGCACTGTGAACTAAGTTCACATTTCTCCAACAAACTGGATGTGTATGTAGTAATCCTTGTGGTTCGTGGATTGTTTTACTGTGTTTGCATGTTGATGCGGGGTGATGCCTAGAACAGATGTACGTACCTTCATAAAACCAAATAATAAATGTAACAAATTGTTGATTTCGAACTAATTACTAATTGAGAGAGACAGTCAACATTTCTAAAGGGCGTGTTTTTTTTTTTATTTGATCGGGCTACTCACATTCAACAAATCTTACCAACGCCCGGCAAGTTCGTACTTCGCGGAGGTATGGGAATTTCAAGATAACACAATTCAAATTTCAAATAACAAAAAGTGGTTGATATATAACTAATATTAATAATTACGAAAATCCATCAATATTTCTGAAAACTGAGTTTTTACATTCTTCTATATACAGAAAGGCGTGGTTTCTGAAATTTGAACGGGCGATTCAAATCGAACAAATATAGCAAACGCCTAAACATGATCGGACTCTGCCGAGGTATGGCCATTTCAAGATAACTGTATACGTAACAAGCGTGCGTTTAAGAATAATTAATTATCTTAAAATCAGCGGTTTGAAAGCCGTTTGACATGTTTGAATCCAATTTATTTCACTGGACCAGTTAACTACAGGTTCCCACAATACTCGTGCTGTAGTCGATGGAGAATGCATGCATGTTATACCAAAGTCATATTATATTGTATGGGTTACTAATAATTTATCATTTAAATAACTTATACTTATACTGATACAGGTATCTAACATGTTGATGTTCGATTGGTATCACAGCGCTTATAGAGTATTATAACCAATAAATATCAATAATATCAGAGAAAAGGGCTTACAAAATATAACATAAGAGAAGGAATCAAGGAAAGGGAAGAATTTTAAGCGTAAATATTTCAATTTAAATTTCAGTTTAATTTTTATTGGTCCAAAATCGGAAATTCTTTGTGTAAACATGCATTGACATAACATTCTTAATTCGAACATTTATCAAAATACAATACAACAAAAATCGCATAAACATGAATTTCTATCATCTTATACACACTTATATACGTATTTCATTGTAACTAATATATAATCATTTATACATACTACTATCAATTTTCTAATATTAACTTAACAATTATACAAGTTTATCTAAATCAGATCATCATATGAAACCAGAACAAATATATATTGTGTATAAATATGAATTTCCATGTGAGTATTGACTAAAACAATCTTAATCTTAATCATATAAAGTGGCGTCTAAGTAGTGGGCAGAATATTCTATGCTACATAAAGTGCTGTCGTGAATCTGTCATAACACTAGCAAAGTGAAATATTGGAGTTTGGGAGTGTCAGTTACAGAACGATAATTGCGAGTATGTTTATATAAAGTGAGAGAATCATTCAAATACGGTAGGCGTTTATAGGATGGTGACGATTTTTAATAGATAAGTTTATATACGCATATAAGGAATAATTTTAAACTGAATGCACTAACTAAACGATAGCGTGTTCAGTTCCTGAGGCAAAGGTAAAATATGACTCCTTCTTCATAATCATTAGTCTAAAACACCATCAGATTTTTGGATTGAAAAGTGTATTTAAGTGCAAATGTAAATGAAGAGCTTAATTCCAAAAATCGCTAAATCCACTTTTTCAACATTCTAAAAAAAAACAGGTTTCTTTACCCAGCTTTGTACACATGCCTATGGGAATATGAAAATGGAACGTTCCATTTTGTATTTTGAGTGTGTAATTTGTCCTAAAATTGGGATTTCTAGATAGCTATAGAGCTAATAACTGTCGCTACCACAATTTTTATGGAAAGTGGATTTAGCGCCTTTTGGAACTAAGCTCTTCAATATCGGTGACTCGACAATTTAATCCCCCGTTACTCCCTGATACACATTATTTGCTGATTGCTACTCATCTCAGGGATCATAGGTCATACTCATGATAATTATGCATGTGATACGCGATACCTTACTCACAAAGATATGCATGCTACATTTCGTCTTTGATATACTTAGCTCAGTGGCGTAAGAGGATTAACTGCCCCCCACGTGTTTTCTCCTTGTACAGTTTTGCCCCTTTACACATATCTCCCGAGGTTGGAAATCAAGAAAGACACAATATTGATTTAGGGCATAGTTTGCTATCTCGTCGGAATCCTTAAACCTAATGTATAAATGTTTCAAAGCACAAGCATGCATTTTCTAGATGGGGTTGTGTGGATAAGGGGTAAAATATATTTGTCCCCCGAGCGGAATCTTCTTCTACAACAACCCCCTTGAAGGAAACGTGCATTTTGTTTTAATATGGAGGTTCCAAAGGAGGAACATCGTTTAAAGCAACGCTATTATTTCTTCCTTTTTCAATCATTTATGATTATTCTTTGCAATTATTTAAAAAATAGGAAGAAGCCGAAGCTGTATGTATTAGTCCACTTTTCACTTGTATATAATATATATACAATGAAATTCAATAAGAAGCTCCGTGGAAAGATTTTTAAAGTGATATTTCGGCCATAGGCCTTTGTCAAACTGACAAATTTAATTCATGATAGCGTCAACAAAAACAAAAAGCGTATCCAAGGACGCCAAATTGTTTTGACGCGCAAAGCGCGGAAAAGGAGTATACGTCATAAAGAGAGGAGATGGGGGAGGGGAAAGGGTGGGGGGAGAGGGAGGGGAAGGGAGGGGCCGGAAGTGTGAGAGAAAAGGAGGGAAGAGAGGGAGGGAGGGAGGGAGGGACAAACATAGGGGGAAATTAATTAATCGGGAATGAATGAAACGTAACATTGAGTCCATTAGGTTGTATGCAGCCCAGTTGCATGCAACCCAGTTGTATGCAGTCCCAGTTGTATGCAGCCCAGTTGTATGTAGCCCAGTCGTTGTATGGCGGCGTGACCTTTACGTTGCCGAGGCCAATAGACAACTCAACAATCCTGTCTACTACGAGGAAGTTGACAAGGATCCTACGAATGATCATCAGAAGATTGTGAAGAACACAATAGCCAAACTCATCAAGGATGATGCCCTCCCACCCGCAGCAGCTAACCTCTGCCAACGAAGCCCCCACAGTTCTACTCTCTACCTTCTACCTAAAATCCATAAAGAAGGTAACCCTGGCAGGCCAATTGTATCCACCATTGGGTGCCCTACTGAACTGATTAGTAAATATCTGGATGGCATATTCACCCCCATGGTATCCACTCTAGACACGTTTGTCAAGGATTCTTCGGACGCTCTTCGCATTTTCGAGGCAGTCACTCTCCCAACAGAAGGACCACGGTTCTTGTTCACTATGGATGTTTCTTCTCTCTACACGAACATTCCTGCTGATGAAGGGCTTCGAGCCATACAACACTTCCTTGCGACACATCCGTCTCCTGATCGCCCAGACGACACTACGATTCTTCGGCTCACAGAAATGGTCCTGAGATTTTCGTCTTTCCAGTTTGGCGAAAAGTTCTACGTACAGAAAAAAGGAGTCGCCATGGGAACCAAGATGGGTCCTTCCTACGCTTGCCTGTTCGTTGGATTTGTTGAACAGGAAATCATCAACAGCTATCGCGGCCAGAAACCCTTGCTGCTCAAGAGATACATCGATGACTACGTTGGTATCGCGACGTGCTCCAAGGAAGAGGTCATGGGCATCATTGACCACTTCAACAACTTTCACCCTTCTCTTCGATTCACGCACACCATCTCTGACGATACCGTGCCTTTCCTGGACATTTCGCTTCGTCTTGATCAAGATCGACTCTCAACTAGCGTCCACTATAAGCCCACCGATGCCCACTGCTACCTGAACTTCTCATCCAGCCACCCCCGAGCTGCAAACGATCAATCCCTTTCTCTCAACTTACCAGGCTTCGCCGACTCTGTAGCGATGATGGGGACTTCCGCGCGCGTTCTGACGAAATGTCTAACTTCTTCCGCCGGAGAGGGTATCCCGAGACCATCATTAAGAAGGCCAACATAAAGGTGACCGGCACCAGCAGGCAAATGGCATTGAGGCAGAAGACCACCCACCCACCACCCAGACACGGCGAGGGTGGTTTCCTCTATCATGGAAAACACAGAGATATTGGCCAGCGACCGTACAATGAAAGAGATCTTCAGAGAACCCCCCCCCCCCCCCCCCCTTGTGGCGTACAAGAAGGACAAGAGTCTACGAGGACTACTTGTCAAATCACGACTGAGCTCGGAGACCACCAGGGAATCCCTACCCCCGGGAACGTATCCTTGCCACCGGGGACGCTGCAACACCTGTAAGTACGTCGCCAACACGACGACGCTAGAGGGTCCTTCGTCATCATGGCGGGTCAGCCACCACATCACATGCACGTCTACGAGCGTTATCTACGCCATTCGCTGCAAACGGTGCTCCAAAATCTACGTGGGTGAGACCAAGAGACGGATGGCCGATAGAACAACCGAGCACATAAGGTCCATTCGGCTCAACATGGACGGTTTCCCGGTCACTCAGCACTTCAACTCTGCTGGTCATAGCATTGCCGACTTTGAGATCTCGGGACTGGTCGCCGGCTTCAGGACTGATGACGAGAGGAAGAGGAAGGAGGAGAATATGATCTTCCGCCTGGGCTGCATACAACCTAATGGACTCAATGTTACGTTTCATTCATTCCCGATTAATTAATTTCCCCCTATGTTTGTCCCTCCCTCCCTCCCTCCCTCTCTTCCCTCCTCTTCTCTCACACTCCCGGCCCCTCCCTTCCCCTCCCTCTCCCCCCCACCCACCCTTCCCCCCCCCCCCATCTCCTCTCTTTATGACGTATACTCCTTTTCCGCGCTTTGCGCGTCAAAACAATTTGGCGTCCTTGGATACGCTTTTTGTTTTTGTTGACGCTATCATGAATTAAATTTGTCAGTTTGACAAAGGCCTATGGCCGAAATATCACTTTAAAAATCTTTCCACGGAGCTTCTTATTGAATTTCATTGTTATATACACTTTTCGACTCCGAGCAGAACTTTTACTAATATATATACATGTACATTGTGTATATATATATATTTATTATAAATATCTTTTTAATTTTCCCTCAAAAAAATATTCATTGCACCATTCTTTATCAAAGGTAAAGTCTGTCGCCACCCCATCGAAACATTGTGTATTGGTCAAACTTAAATTTAGTAACAAAAAACCTACACCATTACGGTACAAAGAATATAACTTCACCATGCTCGAAAAGTATACACAATTACAAACGACTAAGTAAAACCCCTGTTATCATTCAAAAAGAGCTGTTACAACTCAAGAGGGCGCTTTAAACAAAATCATTGGTTTTAGCTTTTTTCATACAAAATTGTGCATTTAATGTTTGTTAAAAAATAATTCAATAGAGATATCATCAACGACTTTTTAAAAACATATTCTGATTTTTTTCAAAGTAGTCTTCGAGCATTTTTTTTAATTTGTCTAAAAAGTCTAAATATCGCCCGGTGATTGCCGGTGAAGAACATTTTGAATACAAATATAAATTTTGGATATTTCAGCCGTTTCTGAACCGATTTTGATCAAATAAAGTTTATTCCGTCATTAAAATTGTATGTTCTTTCGAATTTGTCAGTCAGTTTTTCATTATCTCACAAACAAATATCGGTCGGCACTTTGGGAAATACCAATACTCAACACTACCTTTAATGTAACTAAACTGGGCGTGATTAAATAACATGAAATTGTGACTGATCAACGTCCTTGCGTTCGACTGATTAGTAAAAAGAAAACACTTCTAAAACGAACACTTCTCTCACCCACACACACATAATTGTACGACATTCGAATTAACATAATAACAAACATATTACACTTAAACAATGGCACTAGCGCACGCATGATTACAAGAATACAAATTATATAATACCAATCCCAGTTACAAACACGTTAACATTACCACAGACATACATACACAACGGCACTAACGGTATAATACTTATTATCATCACAGGTATAAAGCACATTGATAACATAATCACAAACCAATGTATAAGTATAATTATGATAATACGAACATTATTATACACACACAATTTCACATACACCCGCACACGCAAAATTACAAACAAAAACACACACAAACACACAAATACATATAGTTACGGCTCTGCACACACCCACGCATGCACACACACGCGCGCACACACAAACACACACTTACACACACACATATTCTCTAAACATTCTCTGACTATGTGGTTAAGTTTAGTTTAGTTTTGTTTTTAGTTTACTTTCAAAACACTAACATTTAAGAAATGTAAAATTTGTATTCAAGTGATACTCTTAAAAGTAATTTATATTCCCCTCCGAGACCCAGTATCGAATGTTCAGTGGTCAATTGCACTTATAATCTTATATTGTTCATCTTTGTATTATAACATGACATTGCGTAAATTAACAAAGGATTGTACGAAACTAAAACATTGTGTGACCGCATCATTATACAATTTAATGTTGAAATTAAGTATACAATGCAAGATGATATAAGAGTACTTTAAATAATTTGTTACCGATACCAGTTTCCACTATAGAATGTAGCGAGGCAAGTAAATCACCAGCATTAAATTGAAAGTGTATAAATCAAGAGACGTGACCAGAACATGATGTTTTCTGTAAAATGATAAGATGATAATAATTATGGTAAATTTAATTTACATATAATGTTAGACACTCAATTACAAACCATTAAGTATCGTACAATACAGATAGACGGTATATATCATCGTGCCTAAAGGGATCGAGGAGACCCACAATCAAGTTAAAGGGATTTAGTAACTTTGTTGACATGCGCAAAAAGTGATGAATGGTCTATAACATTTGTAATGTTGTGATCTGTTATATCCACTGAGAAATGTGCGAAAATTTCAATGTGTGAACATGCAAAGTGATAATCGCTAACTCAATGCACTAACTTTGTACACTGTTATAACTTTCCAGTGAATGATTGCAAATCCAAACATTTCAATTGCAAATATCTTTTTAACGAAAAGGACATTTGACAAACCAAAACATGTTACATGCTTCTATTGGTAATACAGTACAACAAAGTATGAGAGAACCATTGTAGTTCTAAGTAAGATTTGTGGATTTGGACAATGTTTACTAGATCCCTTTAAGGTATTGTCAAGTCTAAATAATATTAATAATTCATCTTTCCTACACCTATGCGATATTCCAAGGTAACATTAGTGAAATTATTAAATCACTTATTTATACGTCCATAGTAACATTTTCGAAAAGATAATAAAATATTGAAAATTACAGTTCATAATACGTAAGTATATTTCGTTCTTAGATGTGTTTAGCTATGTGGATCCTTGGATAAATATTGTATTACTCACATGTATACTTAGCGCTATCATAAATTGAACTATTCATGCTATGTTATTTAATATTTTCTACTATATTTTACCTTACAGTTGTATCGAAATGTGTGAATAGGATAATTCATCAACTACTCTTATATACAGTGCCTCCGATTTTGTTTGTAATTCAATTAATGTTTTATGTTAATAAGCAGCGTATATATATATCTGCAAATCTACTTTACACTTAATCTCTATTCTACCTTCAGATGATATCACACATTAAAAAAACAGTTAAATGCGTATCGTCTCCATGAGAGTATAACATGTATAATGAGTTTCTTTGGGTTTCGCTAGGAACAAGAATTTCGTTAAAATGGTTAAAGTGTTTATTCAAAGAAAAAGCAACATAAGCCAAGTTTCATCTTTCCAAAAAGTTCAAATCATACAGAAAATGAAAATATCACTTTCCAAGTACTCGCACATCCGAAAATTAAAACAAAAATGAAAATACTAAACGCTGCTTCAAAACCACAATCCAGTTACGAGCGGGGTCCGATAGCTGGGTGTGTTGTACTGACGTAGAGCGAGGGGTTATCCAATCAGAAGCCTCGGTTTCTACCACATTATATACCGGATTTATACCCCTTTATACCGGGGATTCCGTGGTTGTTTAAACTATTTTCTATACAATTATGGTGGTTTAAACTGTTTGAACTAATAAAACAACAGTTTATATTCGTTGTAAAGTTATTCTTTTATTCATTAATGTGTCTGATAAAGTAAAAATAGGTAAATAAATCACCTAGTCTGCGAGTTGAATCATACTATACTCGCCGGCAGCATGCATGATACGTGGAGAGCCTCGACGTCCGTGCGCGTATGCGGCCGGTGGACAATGCATGCATAGCGGCTAGTGCAGTGTATGTAGCTCGCTTCAATTCAGCTCGCGTAAAGGGCACTATTATCAGCTGTTTTTGCAGGTAATTGTTCTCGTATTTTGTTTTAAAAGCCCTACAAACATGTAAGTAAAATAAGAGATAGTCTAGAATAGGTGTGATCGTAATAATCTTGCATTTTCGTTCCTTTTCGGAGCATTTTAAAAGTGCAATTACTTACAAGGCAGTCATGGCAGTTGGCGTGCAGCTAGCTAGGTATAGCTACAGAGCACAGCCTGTCTCGCGGAGCGCCGGTGCCACTGAAACTCTAGTGCGTGTTCGTATCATTCAACTGACGGGCATTTCTTTTTTCGAGGCACGTTCAATTTGCGTCTCTCAATTTGTCAAACAAATCTCTAATTTTGGGAAAATAACCACTCATACGGTAAAATATCTACTTTTACACTAACATTGGGCAATTCTAGATTTTTGTTTCTTCATTTCCGATGTTGCAAAACGAGCGAGCGATGGACGTTGTAAACAAAATAATGCACACAAACTGATACATACCGCGATATAGCAGAGAATTCACCCCCTCGTCACACGTCATCGACCTAAGCGGCGAGAGCGGGGTGAATTTGGGCCTGGTTTGGAGGGTGAATTTTTCTCATTTTCAATTTCGATTTAAAAATATTTTTAAAAATTCAAAAAATCTGAATTTCTCGAGGCTTGTTAAGTACAAGATTACCTTCACAATCATACCAAATTCGACTCAATTTATAATCAATGAGCGAACCGTTTAAAGGCCCAGTCCCATACTGACGATTTTCACGGCGATTCGCAACGATTTGACATTCGTCGAGAAAATTGCCATGGTCGTGTTGCATCGTGTTACATCGTATCGGTTCTTCCCCCAAATCCGTTGCGCATCGTGAAGAAAATCGTGAAAGCGGAGCCAAAATCGCCGTCTTCAACTGTTCAAAACAATCGCCACGCCACGACGATTTTTACCAAAAACTATTGTATTTACCGTTGCACAATCGTGTCACGTCGTTCCACATCGTTCCAATTCGTTGCGACTCGTATCGCTTCGTTGTGAAGATCGCCGCTTTCCGTTTTTGAACTGACCATAGGCGTAAAGACTTACGTAATATCTATTCATCACGAGAGGGGGAGGGGGTGAATGAAATATCATCCCCCTGTTGAATTGTATTAATGACAGATCTACGCCCATGGAACTGACTCAAACAAGTCCGATTGTTCATATGGTGCACTGCCCTATTGTTCCATAAAAAGAATGAAAGGAAATCGTCGCGACATGGCGATAGTTTTGAGCAGTCCCAAAACATTCGTTGTGCTAACACGATTCATGGCGTTCTTCGCGATGCGCAACGGTTCGCAGAACGAATTACAACGACTCGCAACGAACTACAACGACTCGCGACGACTCAAGCGATTTTCTCCATGAATGATAATTTGTTGTGAGTCGCCGTAAAAATCGCCACTATGGGACCACAACTTTTTTTCTGCCACGATTTTTCTACCGCAATGGTAAAAGACAAAAGAAGGACGAACTGACTCGTCGAACAACGACGAAGAACGAATAATCGTCTTGAGTCGCCGTACAATTCTTCCAAATTCGATGTTAAATCGTGGCTAAAACGAGTCGATTCGTTCTAGTAAATCGTTGCGAGTCGTTGCGAGTCGCTGTGAAAATCGTCAGTATGGGACTGGGCCTTTATCCTGGAAAACAAGATAGGTATGCTGCAGATCATGAGACTCAACGTCAACGTCAACGTCATCATCGTCTTGATCGCGTTGATGATGCTGAAATGACTCTTCTCGCATATCATGCTAAGTATGCTGAAGCCCTTTGTGAATCATTCATACCACCATCGAGCAACTCCACGATGGAGGAGTTGGTTTTGATGCTTACAACTTGACCGTGAGGATATTGAGATGTTTATTCTCGCATATCATGGTAGGTGTGCTGGAGCCCTTGTGCATCATTCATACCGTCATCGTGCAAGTTATCTTTGGAGGTGTTGGTTTTGATGTTACTACTATCTTGATCCTGTAGATGGTTAGATGGCTGCCCTTGCATTTCATGGTAGGTGTGCTGAAGTCCTTGTGTATCGGCCATATTGTCAAGTTGCAATTCAACGGTGGTTTTTATGCTACTGTTGCGTTGATCATGTTGACGATATTGAGGTGATTGCTCTCGCATATCATGATAGGTGTGACAAAGTCCATTTGAACCTGATATCCCTCCATCGTTGCCTTTTGGTTGAATCTTTCTTTATTCGCCTCCCCTCGTTACGAGGTAGCCGTCATCATCGAGTCCACTCCCAAAGAGGTTTGACGCGCTTAACTCGCCATGTATACCACCCTTGAGAGGTTTAGCTGATGGCTCCCTGGTAGTAAAGTATGACGCATGGAGAGGAGGGCGATCATTTGTCTCGCATCTAAAATATGTATGCCGAAGCGAATCACATTCACGATTAACAGTACCATTATGGTTGACAGTAGATGGTGTGAAGGAGTAAGGCTTCATTTTTATGAGCTCCATTCCATCAGGAGCTTCGTAGCAATGGTGTTCCGGGTCGTCTGTTTCATCATGGCGGTGACTGCTTCCGTTGAGAATCTTACAGGAGACGATATTCACGGATGCCTCTGAAGTTTTCCGAACCATCTTCATAAGCATTTCCTCTCCCGTCAAGGAGTGAACATTACTTTGAAGGGTCTCCATTTCTCCTGGTGCTTCGTAATCATGATGTGTAAGGCTGTCAGGTTCACCTGGACGGCGACTGTTTCCGTCTAGAGTCTTGTTGGGGCGGAGATTATCGGAAGACCTTTGACCAATATTCACAAACCTTTTCTCTTCCGTTAGTGGAACGAGGTATCCTTCGTCGTCGAAGACTCTTACCGACCTCAAACCTGACGCTGAAACTATAGGGTTTGGCTCTAGGTTTCTCATTGCTTTATTTGTCGGGAACATCCTTTCAGACAGGGGCATGTGAGTGTCCTGTATGCATGGTATGTTGGCACCTGGGTAAATTGTGTAATTTTCTCCTTTTACTTCTCCGTGTATTTTAATGGCAAGAGGATCAGGAACTGGTGCATAGTAATCCTGTCCACTTGCTTCTTTTCCAAATGTGGATAAATTACCGGTGACACCAGAGCTAGTGCCCATCGATTCACTCTTCCCACACATCTCTGGTAGTCCGTCGAAATCAGGAATAGCCTCATAGATGTTAAATTTTGACTTTGCGTAGTCGGTAAAATCTGGATCTCTGGTGTCATCAAGTGGATTGTTCTGAGTGGCCTCTGTAAATCGACGTAGCCCTACACCTTCTACTGATGACGATGGGGTATCCGGTAGAGGTCTCGTCACTTCGTTATAGGTCTGGTAAAAAAGAGCAAAATAATATATCTATGGTATCCATGTTGTGGGGCTGCAAGTGAAAAAAACAATAATGCCGATTTATTATTCATCTAATAGAATTATAACCGAGTGATATTGTCGAGGTTTTAGTGTTAATTAGTGAATAAAGTGAATATACATTCGTTTGTGAAGTAATCTACTACTGCTGCTCTCTACCCAGTGTGCAAATGTGAATCGGAATGATGGGAACGTGGTTCCTTAGCACTGTGTGCGCCTAGCAAGCGACTAGCTGGATACTCCCCATTGAGTGGAAATTTTGCATTTTATGTGCAGGAATGACTGCAGTGTGTATCCGTTGACCAGGGTGATAATAATAATAATAATAATAATAATATACTCGATTTATATAGCGCCTAATATGATTGATAATCATCTTTATATCCCTCATAAGATCGTTTTACCATTGTATTTGATAAATGATAGTTTTGGACAACACGCGCAATCCCCGCGCAATCACTTGACCGGGCTGTTAGCAAAAAATTAACACTAAAAGTTCGTTACGCGTTCGTCCCATAGATCATGTGTTTAAGCAAAATGCACACGCGATCAAATTTGTGCAGTGGTCTATGGCGCACACGTTCTAGTCACGTGATTGCCATTGCTGGTAAAAACTAACACCCTAGGAAGAAGAACGCCAAGACAGCCAATAAGCACATCCGTGGGAGCGTTAGCACGCATTCATTGCGTATGTGCGCAACTGCCAGCGCGTTGGTGCGCACTCGGTTTTGCGTCTTTGTGATTGTATGCGCAAAATAACAATGACTTTAAGCGTATTAGATGCGCCCAGATTCTGGAGGCTCATCTGGCTACAATAATGTCGATTGATTTTTATATCAAAATTTAAGAGCGATTTTATGAAATATTCAAGAGATTTTCACTTATTTTGCTATAAGCTGAACACAATCACTGATATTGATGAGTGATATAAAACAACTAACGAATGTGCTTGATTGTGATAGGCAATCTATTGCCTCGGTGGGCTCAAAATGACTATTACCCTCAGCTACGCTTCGGGTAATAATCATTTTGAGCCCACCTCGGTAATAGATTTGACTATCACAAGAAGCCCATTCGTTAGTTGTATACTAATAACGCTTAGAGGCTTTGATGCAATTTCGTTCTATACATATATATCTATCTATTAACGAACAATTTGATCTAATTATATTTAAAACATAACTCTTATTAAAAAAAGTTATAGCACATGGGATTTTTCAGTAATTCGCCATTGAATCATAGTTACCCACCCTCTGTTCAGAATTTTGTCGATGTATTCGCCGTTTTAGATGGGCCCATCGGATGAAGATCGGGAGAAGAATGAAAGTTGTCACAGAGAGCGCGGCAATTATTATTCGGCTGAAATTAATGTCAACCTTAGTTCTACCTGAAAAAAAACAATGCAATTCAAATATAAATAATCTTCAATAAAGGGGTAGCTTATATTTGCCACTGGGATTCTGGTTTTCAAGGATAAATGGGAAACGATAGGAGAATCGAACGAATAATAGAGATTGATTAATGCAAACACTGTTTAGACCTGCGTGACTCTTTGTATGCAGTCAAAGCTTACGAGAACAAAGATAACGCTCACAATGCCCAGTGTGTTAAAACTGGTATAACCGCTCAATTGTTGCTCTGCTCTTCTTGGTCACCATAGTAAGCAAATAAAACAAAAATCTACATTCGCCATTTCTTTAACGAATCTTCACACCAATATTGCACCCAATCTGGAATATCCTTTGCTTCATAGGGGTATGAGGCGGATGGGCTGCAGCCCCCTGCAGTTTTGAAAACGGCCATATTGATTGGGCTTGTCGGGTGTTAAACATAAACGGGAACGATAATTATCCGGGCAAAAGAACACAGCCCCTTTCTTTACTTCACCATGGACAAATACAAACTTATAAAACTAGCAACGTTTCCAGATAATGTACAATCATGCCTGCTTCTTACGAGTTCGTTGTCCGAGCCTTAAGTATCGACATTGAATTCATCCTTAAATCTAGTCCGGGGGTCAACAGATAAAATTGAAATTACTTGGTTTGAGGTAAGGTAAGGTCCCGAGTTTGAACCCAAGGTATGCCCATCGCAATTTTCATTCAGCAAGAAAAATGTATGCACATTTGCTGCTCTCGACACAGGTGTATACATGGGTACCCGGAAGGATGGAAATTAGTTACTTAGTTAGCACTGTGTGCACCTACGAGGTTGCCTGGCTGGAATGCTCCCCAGGGAGTGGAAAATGTGCACTTTGTGTGCTGGATTGAGTGCAGTATGTATCCGGTGACCGGGGTAATATAATAGAAGTGATGCGCCGCGAGCGTCGAAAGACGAAACGTGCGCTATATAAGTAGCCACTATAATAAAATGTAAAAATATAATAACAAAGTATCCGATTAATCGGATTTGCGTTTCACTGTGAAATTGGAAAATATCAAATTCAGAATAAGCTATATAGCCTAAACATAAATACAATGATGCATGACTTGTTTTTATTTACAAAACACTACAAAATGTTTGCTGATGAGCACTGTTCATTTATTATACAGAAGGGGGTGAATATGGGGTTAATATTTCCCATAAGTTGACAGCGTAAGGCAATAACGTTTAAGCCTGATGTGTTTCTCTACACGATTTATCCTAACAACTAATGCGGCGTTCCCACTGTCGTGCGATCCGTTACGAACGCCACGATTGGCCATTCGTAGCTGATCGTGGAACTTCTCTGAAATTTAAGGTTTGGATACGAGGTGATGCGAGTCGATACGTTCTGGTGCGATTTGGTGCGCTTGGATGCGATATGGTCACGATTGGTCAATTTCAGGTGCCACGATCTGTCACGATCTGGTCTCCCGTTCAGATACGATCATATACGTTCCGATAGGATTGTCCCGATTGAGTCTACGATTGGGTCTCGATGTGACACGATCATCACGATCGGGGTCCCCGATTTGGGACGATCGAGTACGTGCAGATACGTTCGGATACCTTCCGATACGTTCATCACGAACCGATGCGCTCTGTTGCGATAGGATACGATTGTGGTCGCGATGTCTTTCACGATGAGGATCGAGAGTGATCACGATTTGAGCTACGATTGGACCCCGACGGAAATATATACAGCCCGACTGACCATGGACTTTATTGTTTCTTGAACAATTCTACAACCCAACAATTCTACAACGGTACAACCCACAACGATTGATGATGACAGAAGTTGGGGATGATGACAACGTGACATTTGCAGTATTACCGCATGCTTACATTATCGCCAGAGATTAAGAAGACGAGCAGCAGCCAGGCCAGCCACAAAGGGCAAGGAGAGCTGCAGTCAGGCAGTGCTGATTGTGACCATGGCTCAAGGGGAGAGGAGAGGAGACAACAGCTTGGCCAGTTCTCCAGCCTCCTACACACCCGATTGAGGCTGGAAGATCCAGTAGCATTCCAAAACACCACAGCTCTTCGGTGAAGAGGTGGCCCCAGCAATCTCACCAGTTTCAGGCAACCCCTCTCACCTGGACTGACTGGCAGTGACATTGAGGCACCTTGTCACTGGAGTGTCCAGCATCTCATAGATAGTTCCAGAGGTGTGCGAGACAAGTGTGCAAGCGTACACAGATGAGGTGTTTAGCCTACCTGTAACCCCTGAAGCCTGGACAGCCGTAGCTAAGAGCAGAGATGGAACATCCCCACGCCATTGGGGCCCTGGATGGCAAACACATTGCTATCAAGAAGCCACACCACACTGGCAGTCTGTACTAAATTACAAAGGCCTTTTCTGATACCAATCCTGGCGATGGTGGACATGGTGGATGCAGATTGCAAGTTTGTGTGGATCGAGCTTGGTGGAAAATTGGCGACTCTGAACTCTTGCCGTCTGACTGCAAGCCCTAATGACCACCAAGACATGCCCTTCTTCATCCTGGGGGATGACGCCTTCGTACTCAGGAACTACCTCATGACGCCATGCGGCACTTGTTGCTGCTGCTGCGGGAGCCACATTTCTGGCATCCATCGTCTCAATGTGAGGGATAAAAAAAAGGAGAACTTATCCCAAACCCACTTCTCTGTGCTGTTCATGTCAGTAATGACATCTCCTCCTGATCCACTCTTCTTGGCGCGTTTCTTCAGCCGGTCCATCATGGTCCTCATGCTTGTGTACCATGTTTTGTTTTGTTTTTTTTGTATAATATACTATAGTGAACAATAGTCCATAAGGCGAGACATAGGTCAAACTCAAATATAGACAATACATGTACTGCACTATATACGACATCCTCATGGGCCAATCAATGGTTCACATCAGCTTAAGAATATTAGAGCTACGTTACGCCAACTGCAGAAGGTGCTGATGCACTCGACTCTTGAAAGATTGAGCTCCGTTGTCATGGATAACTCCAACTACGTTCCCTGGTAGGCTATTCCATACAGTGCCTGATGTGTGGATGAAACTCCTGCCAGCTGAGTGAGTTCTTGAAGTAGGTTGTTTGAGAGCGTGACCCGGCATTGACAGACTGGTGCGGGTTGCACGTCTTATGAGGTAGGGTTAAGGCAGTATTGCTTTCAGGTCTGAAGGACATATACCGTGCATCTTGTAGAGGACTGCATCCGCAGCTACTTGCAGTCTATGTTGTAGAGAGGGGATGTTCAGTTCAGAGCTGTCACTTTCTTTTCCACACCAATAATGCGCAGGGCTTTGCTCTGGTTACCAGGTTACGGTCCAAGTGTTGTAGCGGATGCGTTTATCCAACACAGAGAGGCATATTCCATGATGCTACGAATTTGAGCCTTGTAGACCATGGCTTTCCCTGTAGCATCTAGCTTGGTTGACCTCCTTCGAAGGGCTCCACAGTAGTGTCTATAATGGCAGCCTGTGCAGCCCAGAGATCCTCCTTCTGGGTGACATCATTGAAACCCGCAAGGCGTTTGCTGTAGAGGACCTCATTTCTCATGAGGAACTCGATGATTTCCTCGTTTTGCTTTTCAATAAAGGCAGTTACTGTTTTTCTTCTCTTTGCTTTCTGGGTGGGGGTGGTCTCCTCTGCCTCCTTTGGGACTGGCTCTGGCTGGACTGGTTCAGGCTCAGTGGGTGGGATAGTCTGGCCCTTTCCCTTCTTGCGTCTAGTACCTTTGGGTGGCATCTCTCAAAGGCTTCACAATTACAAGCGAGAGGAAGTTGACAGTGACGATGTGCTCGCTGAATGAGGCGCATTCAATCTTTAAACAGATCGTGAACGTACGTGAAAAGCGTGACTAATCGTATCTACTCGCATTTACTCGTATCTACCCGCATCAACTGGTTTCTGCTCGTGAGTCATTCGTGTTAGGTCGTGAACAATGGTACCCGACAGAGCGCCATATATCGTGACAGATCGTGGGAGATCGCATCACATCTTAACAGAGCGTGGTGTTTGTCTTGTCCAAGATTGATCCCGATCACCACGATTTGGAAGCACGATTAGATGCGCTTTGTTACGATCCAATACGATCCGATGCGATGATGACGATTGAAAATTAATCGTGTTGATCGTAGAAATTTTTTGAACCGTTCCAAAAATTTCCTACGATCAACACAATTGCCACGACTGACCTTACGATCTGATAATATCTTATACGATCACCACGATTACTTCACGATCAGCTACGAATGGCCAATCGTGGCGATCGTAACTAATCGCACGACAGTGGGAACGCCGCATAACATACGAGACATCACGGATATTTAATCACTCGCCCACTCCCCTTATCTATCTCATCCTCGCGTACCTGCCATGAAGCCGATCAAGAACCCGGATGTAGTGCCTTCGCCATCGCTCGTGAAGATCACCGTGAGAGATGAGCGGTATGATATGGAATCCCAAGAAACCCCGTCGTTGTCATAGTAACCGCTTAGATGCCTCCATCGCGGTGAACGTACTGAGAAGCTATGAACATCCTCCCCAATATGGAGAACATCTGATCCGAATTCAGTGTTAAATTTGAAGAACTTTATCCTGATGACAAGACTTTCAGGCGCCCGAAGAAGCCAAATGTTGTAAGCATTGTTAGGATAGCTGTCCGGAAAGCTGGGAGAGTGTTTCAATACTTGTTGTCCGATAGTTAGGACCTCTTCTGTTTAAAGCAAGGAATTAAATGTTTCAATTTTTTTAAGGATATGGCCCCGATTTTATTGTACATCATGTTATGATAAAATGACGTGTCAAACCAAAATTTCCAACGTGTTCATGTCATATTTTCGTGATTATATTTGATGAAAAGAGGAAGCGGACAACGTCTCTTCGCTACATAAGTGGAAAAAAGGGTATAGAAATTTAATGAGGTATTACAATTCTGGTCAAACTTATTTTAGTATACTAAAACTTGTACGTTGTCATTAAAAACTATTATATCCCTCATAAGATCGTTTTACCATTGTATTTGACAAATGATAGTTTTGGACAACACGCGCAATCCCCGCGCAATCACGTGACCGGGCTGTTAGCAAAAAATTAACACTAAAAGTTCGTTACGCGTTCGTCCCATAGATCATGTGTTTAAGCAAAATGCACACGCGATCAAATTTGTGCAGTACTCTATGGCGCACACGTTCTAGTCACGTGATTGCCCTTGTTGGTAAAAACTAACACCCTAGGAAGAAGAACGCCAAGACAGCCAATAAGCACATCCGTGGGAGCGCTAGCACGCATTCATCGCGTATGTGCGCAACTGCCAGCGCGTTGGTGCGCACTCACTTTTGCGTCTTTGTGATTGTATGCGCAAAATAACAATGACTTTAAGCGTATTAGATGCGCCGTGGTTCTGGAGGCTCATACTGGCATCATTAATGTCGATTGATTTTTATATCAAACTTTACAAGCGATTTTATGAAATATTCAAGAGATTTTCACTTATTTTGCTATAAGCTGAACACAATCACTGATTTTGATGAGTGATATAAAACAACTAACGAATGTGCTTGATTGTGATAGGCAATCTATTACCTCGGTGGGCTCAAAATGACTATTACCCTCAGCTACGCTTCGGGTAATAATCATTTTGAGCCCACCTCGGTAATAGATTTGACTATCACAAGAAGCCCATTCGTTAGTTGTATAATAGTTATAATACAACCACACTTGAATGGTAGAATAAAAAAAAAACATATAAACGGCTATACACCGTGTCCCAGAAAAAAACGAAACCGGGTTTCATGGCAGAAATTTTATGTTATAATGAATAATTTCCTTGATGATATATATATGTCTGAAAAGCTATGTGTCTCTTCTTTTATTTGATATACAACTTATGGCACATAATTCACGCATGACTGAATTAGAACGATAGAAAGTGGTGTTACCAAAATTCAATTTGTGCGCAGAAATTGCAAGTTTGGGTGATGTTTTGGGGAGAGTTTTAAGAGTAGTAAACGTACTTATTTTGAAAAAGGACAGACACCGCATGAAAATTCATAATTTTATCTTTTATATGACACCTCATGATTAAAAAATAAATTATATATGCCAGAGAACGAATACAATGAAAACATGCTTGATTCCAGCCCAAATGAGTAACTTTCCTGATATAGCCTGTTTCCTGATCCCCATGTTTGTGTAAATTCACTCATGCATCAAAGTCCATTGTCAGCTGCTAGTCAGGAAAGCTGAGCGACTTCTTACTCAACTTTCACTCATTCGGGCAGAAATCAGGCATGTTTTCATTGTACTCGTTCTCTGGCATAAATCATTAATTTTGTTAGCATGAGGTGTCATGTAAAGGATAAAAATATGAACTTTTATGTGGTGTTTGTCCTTTTTAAAAATAAGTACGTTTACAACTCTTAAAACTCACCCAAACTTCAAATTTATGCGTGCAAATTGAATATTGGTAACACCACTTTCCATTGTTCTAATTCAGTCATGCTTGATGTATGTGCCATAAGTTGCACATCAAATGAAAGAAGAGACACACAGCTTTCCAGGCATTTATATATCATCAATTAAATTATTCATTATGACAGAAAATTTCTGCCATGAAACCCGGTTTCGTTTTTTCTGGGACACGGTGTATATAGCAGCCTTTAATTCAAGAGGACTTCCTTCAGACACCTACAATTTTCAACTATTTTGAATCAGAAACGTTGATCGTGATTTTGTTTGTTAACTCATGATTCAACATTCATATTATCAAAACAATTTAAAAGCCAATTTGGTATATTTTCACAGCTGTCTAGCCTTTTTAAATGTTTTCCTTAAATTATCGAATAAATGTGGGACCGACATGACATTCAAATCCGATATATTTTTGGATATTTAGCTGATTCTGAAACAATTGTCTAATGTTTAAAATATTAGTTTGTCATTACCTCACCAATAAATTATTCTCTTGAAGCGCCCTCTCAACCACCACTGTACTATCCCTTTATCTTGGTATACATTAATTTGCAACTAAATTTCAGACAAACTCTAGGTATTTTAGGAAAAGGGCATTCCTACCTGAAAAGTAAATTGATGTTACAATTATCCGTAAGCGAAGCGGTCTCTCCCTACTTGTGAATTGGATTATGATCCATGCAGCGTTGCTGACTGATATTACATCACTGGGAAGGGTGCTCCCATTGAATCTTGCCAGTCTGGTATCATTGTCCATCTCGGATCCATCACCGATCTCCAACATCCCGTCGTCGTCTTTGAAACAAAGGTGTTCGAAGGAGATGCTGATTCTGTGATCGAGCGACGTGTTGAAGGTCAGCGAAGTCCATTCTGCGATTGTTGTGCCAATATGTATTGTTGAATTCTTGGATTCATCAGTTTCGGTAGAAAAAACGATGCTGGATTTTTCAGGAACAGAATAGTAATCTAAACAAAAAATTAAAAAAACGATTTAGGAAAGTGTCTCAATATACATGATATAACGTGCGAAATTGCGGGTGGGTGGGTTTGCTGAATGGAGACATAACCCACGGGCCTGATGGATACGATCCTATGAGACTCAGACTGGTGTAATGTGCACCTAGCTAGTTGCCCCACTAGCAATAGTTGGTATTTCTGTAGGGTCCTTTTACCAATTTGTTTTTCTCTTAACATTTCGTATATACATGTATGATTGTTATCTTGTTATCTTTGGACATATTGGTAATAAAGTTATTCATTCATTCATTCATTATTTTGCAAAGAGATTATGGAGATAATGATCCCAACATCACTGCAAATTAGATGTGTAAAGTTTTGTACTGTACACTGCAAAAACGCTGTTCAAAATTTCGTTGTTAAGAATTTTGTTGTTTAAATTTTGAGCAATATTGTTTAAATGACAGACTGAGTGTTCTAAACAGACACTGTTCAAAACACTCGGTCTAGTTGCAGAAATTTTTTTAAACAATATTGTTTAAAAACGCTGGACGGGTTTCCTTCCCCGCCAACCAAGGCTTTTACTTTGCTTTTACGTTACGCGCACACGTAATTTCATCATGGCGGATAACTATACCGTCAAGACTTTGGAGGAGTTCGGACTCGCTGAACAAGTGAAAAGTGGACTAATACATACAGCTTCGGCTTCTTCCTATTTTTTAAATAATTGCAAAGAATAATCATAAATGATTGAAAAGGGAAGAAATAATAGCGTTGCTTTAAACGATGTTCCTCCTTTGGAACCTCCATATTAAAACAAAATGCACGTTTCCTTCAAGGGGGTTGTTGTAGAAGAAGATTCCGCTCGGGGGACAAATATATTTTACCCCTTATCCACACAACCCCATCTAGAAAATGCATGCTTGTGTTTTGAAACATTTATACATTAGGTTTAAAGGTAGTGTTGAGTATTGGTATTTGCCCCTATATATATTTGTGTGAGATAATGAAAAACTGACTGTTAAATTCGAAAGAACATACCATATATTTATAAGGTGAGTAGGACAAATATGTCTTAAAGGGTACCACCACCCAAAAATAATATTCTTATTAAAGAAAGGTAACATCTTTAGTATTCCATTCCATCAACAAGTTCACAAAAATATGTTTCCAGAAAGAAACAAAAATAATTGGAAACGCATCACCATTCTAAAGCATGCGTTCATGCGGTCTGAATTACGCAGACTGCTATGTGTGCGGTGAATTGCAATGCGTGCAGAGCGAACGAATCGCCCGGGAATCTATTGTTTACAAACGTGCGCGTGAATAGCTGCATTGGCGCACTCGCAAATGGTTGGCCCGTATGGAACCAGTAAATAGCAGTGGTTCCGTAAGTGGTGGAAATTAATTGCTTTGTTTATGAATTACACAACCCTTTGCAAAATATTGGGTATCTATTTGATATCACAAAACGGTACCAAAACATATAATAATGTGTTGTTCTTTGCCTGGTGGTCCCCTTTAAGTATAAAATCGTTCAGATTACTAAATAATTCGTTTAAATTCTCAAGTCTGAATACGTCAATTAGTTCAGCGAGTCCGAACTCCTCCAAAGTCTTGACGGTTTAGTCAACAGTTTTTTAAACAACAACATAAAACACTTGACTTTTTTAAACAATAGTTTTAAGCAACAACTTTGAACAACTGACTTTTAAACAATATTTTTGAACAACACTTTTAAACAACGGACTTTTAAAAACAATATTGTTAAAGAAAGCTTAAACAACCATTCTGTTTAAAATATATTGTTTAAAAAGTTGTTTAAAATTTTAAACAACTTACTGTTTAAAGATTAAACAATCTTGGTTGTTCAAAATTTTAAACAATATTGTTAGGGGGACGGGCTTAAACAGCGTTTTTGGCTGTTGTTTAAAGGCCAAGTTGAGTTTTGGTAATTTCCAAAGTGCCCCCCAACATCGATTGTAACGGATTTGGTTGATTTCAATTCCATATGAAAGATCATCGAAAAAAACATGGGAAATAATAATAATTTCCATTCAAATGCTCTAATTGTTGTGAAATTTGCTTTCAAAATATCATATAAAAGTGGTTGACGCCCGGGTATCACTTTTTAGAACCGCTAGTGCGAGGCACTAGCGTTCTATGTTCTCCTAATAAAAGACTGAAACCAATTATTTGTGTGCACGCTAATTGTGCTTAAAACTATACATATGATACGGTACTTACCAGCAATTTACTCTCCAATATGTGATCCAACTACCGGGTGGATTAAGATTATGATTTTTCCTTCCATTCCGCAAAAAATCAGTGATATATGCGCCTCATGGACCAGTCTCTCCGTGTGTTAGCGCGACTGTGAACGAAAGGCGAACGAATGCGAATGGGGCTTGCGTGTTGCGTCAACGGCAGTGTTGGAGTCATACTTCTATGGTTGCGATACATAATATACACGTACTACTGTATAGTATTACCGCACACAGTGACTGCACTACAGTCCCGTATTACCGCACACTGCACTATACAGTCCCGTATTAGGACCTACAACGCTAGTGCTTCGCGCCGAGTTAATTTGACACTTCGAGTTGTAACGGCTCTTTTTGAATGATAACAGGGGTTTTACTTTGTCGTTTGTAATTGTGTATACTTTTCGAGCATGGTGAAGTTATAACTATTAGTTTGTATCGTAATCGTGCAGGTTTTGGTTACTAAAGTTAAGTTTGACCAATACTCAACTATCCCTTTAAAAAGTTCTTTTTTGTTTTTTTGCAGTGTATGAACCATAATGTATAAAGTTGTGTAATAACTTAGTTTGCATTATTGGATACATTATTGTGTTTGATTTGTTTTATTGTATTAATAATGTGGAAAGGAGGAAAAGATCTGTACAAAGTTGTATCTATTCCTGTCTTTCCGTGCATTGTGTGGAACGAGATACTTACGAGTCGTGTTACGAGTCGAAGAATTGTGAGGCCTGAAAGCACGCAGCCGTATGGAAAACCCTGTACTTGTCACGTAAACATTACTGGTGAAAATAATCTTGAATGACGATGCCTTCGGAGTAAGCTCATCTTCCAAGTTGTCTGTATCTTTAACACCGCTGAACTTTCTCCACTTGTTACAGAAGTCACCTCCGATGGAAAACTTGTCTACACCGTCCCCAAATAGGAGAAAGTCAGAAGCAGCTTCTGTGCTGAAGTTCTCGACATTCACCAGTACAGAGAGACCTTCGGGAACTCGCATGTTCCATAATTGGAAATCATTTTGTGGATAATTATTTGGATGGTTTGGCGTTTTAATGGGAAAGTCCACGTCCTCCTTTAGTAGTTTATCTGTAATTAATGAAAGAAATTATATTTTCTTTTTATACAACATCCAACGAAGTCGCAGTATAGGCATTGAGTTTTAGTATAGAGTTTTGGATGAATTTTGGTATAGAGAGTACAGTTTTGGTCAAATTGAATTTTAGTAACTGTAACCTGCACAATAACATTACAAACTAATATAACTCCACCATGCTCGGAAGTTATAACAAAATAAACAAACGACTATGAACAAAGCATGTTATCATTCAAAAAGAGCTGTTAAAAAACAAGAGGGTGCTTTTTAAAAAACGCATTGGTTTCAACCATTTTTCATACAGAAGTGAGCATTTGATGTTTTGTTAAAATAATGATTACATAGAGAGATCATCAACAACTATCTAAAAACCTCTTTTGAAATTTTTTGAAAAAGAGTAAACATTGTATATATATTTGTTTTAATCAATTATAGAGCGCCATGTATATAGGTGCCCTATTCAGAGGCGCATTATTACCCTTGGTTATCAGGTATAGTTCAAACCCGCACACTTATCTTGCACACCTTCTCAACTCCCAGGGGAGCATACTACATTACTATGCTGTCGTACTTTCGGCCTCATTAAAATTACAAGTCTAATACAAATAATTATATAACATAAGCTGCAGAACATATTGTCAATGAATAATATATTAATAATATGTTTCAAATTTCTAAGTTGCAAGTCATATTACAAAGTATCTTCACGGATTCATGCCAGTAGAATCGTAGAACATGCAAACAATAATTGTAATGTTAAAGGGGTAGTACAGTTTTGGTAAGGCTGAACTTTAGTAACCAAACCTGGACAGTAACATTATAAACTAATAGTTATAACTCCACCATGCTAGAAAGGTTTACAAAATTACAAACGACTAAATAAAAAACCCATTATCATTTTAAAAGAGCCATTAAAACACAAGAGGGCGCTCTCTAAACAGGCATTGGTTTTAACCATTTTTCATACAAAATTATGCATGTGATGTTTTATTGAAATCATGATTAAATAGAGAGATCATCAACAACTATTTAAAAAACGCTTTTGAACATTTTTGAAAAAGTGTATGCATTTTTTTGATTTTTTGAAAAATTCATCTAATTATTTGGGCCCCAAATAATGATAAGATCATATATATTTATTGATATTTCAGCCGTTTCTGGACCGATTTTGACCAAATAAAGTTTATTCTGCCATTAAAATTGCATGTTCTCCCAAATTCGACACTCAGTTTTTCATTACCTCACAAAAAAATTGTGATGTGCAGCGCCCTCTCTACCAAAACTAAACTACCCCTTTAAAGTTAATAAAAATGTAAACAAAAATAATTAATCCTGATATACTGTAAATACATCATACAGCAGATGAAGATGTATTGACATTGGTATGCTCTATAAATGAATAATACATACTTGTCACCGGAGTTGATGTGATATTGACTGAGAGCTCATAGTAGTCTCATCGTAGCAACGCCAAATTTCGGTCCTACAAGTATTGACACATTCGGGTAGAAAATTGAAAATTCAGTGCAGGGGATGTATAATCTTCGAGCATATAAACAACATTATTATCACAGTTGAACTATTCTTTCAATATCGTAGATTCAGATTGCTAACTCTGAGAGCGCAATGAGAATTCATATTGTCCACGATGTTGCTGTAAAGTAATGTAACAAAATATAATCATGTTAGAGACCAAGTTTTAGAGAATGTGTGGTCAGTATCAGTATCTAACCAGCACCGTAACCATGCACCGTTAGATATAGAAAATACATCACTTGGTAGATTGTTTTCTGCGAACCGAACCAGGCGTGTGTTTTCTCCAGGATAAAGACCATCTCCAATTTCCAAAAAATCGTAAAAATAAAATGTTCTAAAATCGAATGTTATTCTCCTGTCCACGGACGTGTTGAAAGTCCACCATGGTGTACCGTCTCCAGCCCGGTAAGCGTTCACCACGTCACTTATTCTCAGAGTAATGACACTATGATCATCTCCGAGGAAATGATGCTCTGCAAGAAAATAAAGAGAAAATCAAATAAATAAGTTAAATATCAAATGATTTATGTTTTTTAATGTTGTATTCAAGTATTAAATTGTATTTTAGGTCAGTAGTTCTACATTAATGTAACTCATGTCAGTTATCCAAACATGTCTTTTCATAAGAATTGGGCTTGGGTACTTTCAATTCTGAAAAGGAAACATTATCATTGTACAGCTTTGGGATTCGAAAATCGACTATATTGTTTGTCAACTTCATGTCGATAAAATTTAGATTACAACATTTCCCCAAAAGGACAATAACATGTAACATTAACTTGACTAAGTTTTTGTTTGCCGCTGGTACCCAAACTACAAGTTGTTATATTTTTTTTAAAAGATAATGCTATACATGATATAATAAAAACGATGATTCGGATATATCATAATTGGAAAAACGAACTCACCTTGAAACTGGCATGACGATGGAATGTAAAATGTGGCCAGCCAAATCACAACAAATGGCAAGACATTCAAGTTTGTCTTGGACATCTTTAGAGTTTTAACTGAAAATCCTCGACTCACTGAACGCCTGGATGAATTGTTTGCTATAAATGTATAATATCTAAGAGTAAACAATAACACATCAAGCGAAATACAGATGAAACTCAAATGTGGTCAGACAAGCATTATAAAGGACATCCAAAAATGGCGAATCAGAGGTTTCAGAGGAGCTTATTAAGATTTCAAAATTTCATAAATGATTTATTTTATATTGTTCACAATTAAAGTCCATGGCAGAGCGCACATCAACTCAGATATAATCAGAAAAGCACCCAAAACTGTATGAAGAAATCCACATTTCCAATAATGGAGATTTCAGAGAGCCCTCAGATATATGGTGCTGAATCACGCGTCTCTATAACTTGAAAGATTGAATCCGTTAACCACTCCAACAGCATTCTCTGGCAAGCAGTTGAAATCACTCCGCGAATAGATCGAAACTCCGATCATAAGTTTTAACCTATTGAGTCCACGCTGTTGTATAGTCAGTGCATGGCGTATATAGGTATGGGGAGCACGGGGGCACGTCTCCCCCCAAAAGAAAACATACGGTGCACCCCACCCCCCCCCCCCCCACCCCACACCCAAATCAGTCAGACCCACCTCACTGTGTGTACGAACGATCGGGGTAAAATCAGACATCGATTTACTCTTCTTCTTCTTTTTTTTACTAGGTATATAAACATTATTAATTTTCTATGAAAATCTCACATTTCATTCTCAAGAATCTGCCAATGATATTGGTATATGATTGAAGTCTCAAATAATCATGTTTTGGGAAAAATATAAAGTTAATGGATCACTTTAACGTCCCAACATGAAACTCGGGCCAGTAATTTGATGTGTGAGTGTTTGGACGCTAACATGCATCCTGGTATAGGTTGGTTTCGAGTGTGCGGGTGTTGGTCACCGAACATTACAAAAAGAAAGATATCATTTTATTTGCAATGATTAATTATGAGCACGCCCTAGTATGTGGTAATAACGAAACTAGAACTACATGAATGTAAATCATTTGAAAGACAGGCATTTGCATTTGTCTATACTGGTCACTCGATCTTACAAAAATGCCAATATATCAGTCCTGATTTGGACATGTACATGACAGTTTTCATTTAACTATTTGTTAACTGTATCATAAACAGGAGACATAAAATCAAGTTATAAGGAAGTAATGAAGTTATAGTAAATTTCACTATCCAAATTGAAAAAATAAGGTGCATTATTGTGTTCAATTTTGTTACTAAAGGTGTTTTGTCACAAACTTTGATGTTCTACGCGGAAACTAGTAATACAGAAAATGATTGTATAGTTAATTGGTTGTGATGTTTTTTATTATAATGGTGTGTTAACGGGATAGTATTATACAGTTTTGGCATAGAGGGAGATTTAAAAAGTCATTAATTTGTGAGGGAATGGAAAACTAAATTTATAATTTGGAAGAGAATGTGATTGTAGAAATTAAACAAACTTTAATTGATCAAAATCGGTTCAGAATGAGCTGAAATATCAATAAAAATATCCGATTGGAATCAATGTGGGACCCACAATTGTATAGTTACTAATTGGTTGTGATGTTTTTTTATGATAATGGGATAGTACAGTTTTGTTATAGAGGGCGATTAAAAAAATAATTAATTTGTGACGGAATGGAAAACTAAATTTACAATTTTGAAGAGAATGTGATTGTAGAAATTAAACAAACTTTAATTGATCAAAATCGGTTCAGAAGGAGATGAAATATCAATAAATATATCCGATTGGAATCAATGTGGGACCCACAATTGTATAGTTAATTGGTTGTGATGTTTTTTAGCGATTTTGTTTTTGGTTGTTAATGATCTCTTCATTGAATCATTATTTCAACAAATCATCACATTCACATTTGTTTTATAAAAATGGTTGAAACCAATATGTTTTTAGAAAGCGCCTTTTGTGTATTAACGGCTGCTTTTTGGATGATATCATCATTTTAACTTGGCCGTTTGTAAGTTTTTCTACCTTTCGGGCATGGTGGAATTATAACTCATAGTTTTCAATGATATGGTGTAAGTTTGGGTTACTAACATTTAGATTTACCAAACTGTACCATCCCTTTAATGGAGTTTGTTGAAATTGGGATGATGATGAGGCGGAGTATAAGGAGGGGGAAATCTCACCAACTGGTTACGGGATAATCAATGAAACTCGTTTTGTTCTAGAAATTAAAACTTGGGTTTTATGTAAAACGAATAGACAGTAATCTTCGGACATTACATCATGGGATTAGGGTCCTGTATACGTCATAGCGATACCATCGCTTAGTAGATTACGCATACTTACATTACAATACAGGCTTCATTGCTGTAACAAATGATTTAGATTATCATCTTGCACATTTAATACACTGTCCCAACTTTTGCAAGTCAAAGATGGAAGATTGTCTTATACCGTATAAAAGGAATACCATTTAAAAACTGGTCTGAGAAAAAGAGGGCTTTCAACTTACATTTCGTAGAATTGTATTGATTAGTAGAGCTCGAACAAATGTACCGTTCATACCCTAATTTTGTTATCCAGACTCTTTCATTTGGGCTGGAATGCCATTGAGGCTAGAGCTCACTAACATACAAGCAAACAAACAAACAAACAAACACACACACACACACATACACACACACACACACACACACACACACACACCAACACGCACACACACGCACACATACACATCCAACGCTAACACTCAAGCGTACAAACTCATTTTTTAAAACCTGTATACTAATACATGATTTTTTATAGAGATCTTTTACGTTGTATCTAGCACGTATACAGTCATTCTGCGACTATGTAAACCCCCGATAACCCCGTGTCATAATCGGGACACATAGAATAAGAATTGGAACATGTTTGGTACGTTGGTTGTAAGGTTAAAATACATGTGAAGGTGATATTCAACTGGATCATCATTATCGCTACATTAATTTTGTGCTGATACACCAAGGGGTGTTTCACAAAGATCCTAAGTTGAACTTAAATTTTAAGTTGGACTTAAAATTATAGTAGGCCATTTGTGGCCTTTAATTGGAGTAAAACACATTAATAATAATTTTAAAAAGCAAATATTTGAGGCTTTAAGAAATTTTACATCAAGAACATGAATTCTCCTTGATAAAAGAAACTGTTTATGATTTGTAATCTAAAGTTATGTTATGCTTTAAAATCATTTCATACATTTTACACATAGCAACTAATAGCTTTCCATAATTTGTAAGTCCAACTTATAGAGCTTATAATCTTTGTGAAACACCCCCTTATGTCAATTCATGAAGTCAATATTTTAATAAATGAGGCAAATATATCATTTGTTTAATTTGATCATTTGGACTTTATTGGAATACACTGTTCTGTGCTATAAAGAAAGGGGCATTAACAATGCCCTCATAATTATTATTCCTACCTGATTTAAAAGAAAGTATAACCATAATCCACCGATATCATTGAAACTAGACATTTAATTAATAAGTTCATGATTTGAATCCAAGGTGATTATGTTTTTTCAACTTATGAATATATTTCACAATCATAATTACATACCAGCCTGTTCTTAGAAATATTAAGAGACCGTATTTTGTGCAACCATTACATTACGAATCCATCAATTGAGCATGTCATAATTTTGCAGCGTAATGTTCTTCTCGCAAATTTATTGAATTAAGTTTTAATTGATTTCAAAGAGAACTCTCTTTTACTTTTGTAAGTAAAACTTTCTGCTCATGGTCATGATTGAAAAGGCTTATCTAAAAATTACTTCGTCTCAATGTTGCAACGAGTTGAGCCAAGTCAACGAGGGCTCGAGTCCGAGTCAAAAGGCGGTCGAGTCATGTGTCAAGTCAGCAAGAGGTGGAGTCAACAGGGGTTCGAGTCCGAGTCAACAGGCAGTCAAGTCATGAGTCGAGTGAACATGTGGTCGAGTCACGAGTCTAGTCAACAAGGGCTCGAGTCCGAATCAACAAGGGCTCGAGTCCGAATCAACAAGGGCTCGAGTCCGAATCAACGGGTGGACGAGTCGAGTCAACAAAGGCTCGAGTCCGAATCAATGGGCGGTCAAGTCTTGAGTCGAGTCTAGTCACGAGTCGAGTCAACATTGTGGTCGAGTCAAGAGTCGAGTTAAGTTTGTGTTTATTTAACAAAGCTTAAGTCTAGTTGAGTCGATGAGACGTGTCGAATCAAGTCGAGTCAATATCCCAGCTAGCCACCTGACGTTGGGCCGATGTCGGAATTTGGTTGCCGGGTGTCGGCATATCGCCGTTGGCTCGAGGTTAAAATGTCCGCCAGCCCAACATCGTCACGACGTCATTTTTGTGATATATTGGCATAACGTCATTTTCCGACAATGGCCCAACATCATGTCATGAGATGATGTTGGGCCATTGTCGGAAAATGACGTTATGCCAATATATCAAAAAAATGACGTCGTGACGATGTTGGGCTGGCGGACATTTTAACCTCGAGCCAACGGCGATATGCCGACATCCGGCAACCAAATTCCGACATCGGCCCAACGTCAGGTGGCTAGCTGGGATAGTGGCTCAAGTCGAGTCGAGTGGAGTCTACGCACCACTGTACCTCGATATCATGATTTCTCATATCAATAATAAAATGCGCCTTTTATGAACTAAACATGTAATCGTACAATATGCCTGATATTAATCATATAAGATATCGAATATTATAAATCTACAATACTGTCACTTTCAAAGCTACCAGTATGTATAAAGAACATTACAATAATTTAAACCAATCTCATGATTTTAATATTACGAACATTGTTTTCCGCCTCACTCAGATAATCCATCGAATTTATTTCTTAACTGCACTTCCTGAGATCGAAGGTCTTCGCTATCTAGATCAAAGCTCCTTATATATTATAGGGCAATTCCATAGAGCTCATGCACGCCCCCCCCCCCCCCCCCCCCCCCCCCCAAGTAATTACCAGTAGGCAAAATGGGCGGGTTGGTTGGAAACACGTACTTTGTATTTCTGTATTTTGTCGAATTGTTACCCTTGTATTTGTGTAATGTTTTTGTCAAATTATTGGGGGCAAGTGTCCCCATGCACCCCCCCCCCCCCCCCCTCCCCACCAGTCGCTACGCCACTGGGTTAATAGACCAAAGAAGCGAATTGACACCATCTCAAAAACCGTATCATGGTTACAGGGGATACATCCATTGCAAGTCGTAGCATAGACTATCCATACATATGCAGAGCCACTAAAAGGGCGGTGAACCCCCTGTCTTGTTTCACTATGAGATGGTAATTCGGCGGAATATTCTGTAGAAGTTATTGTAAATCGATCTGTAAATAATAACGTTATGACTGTTTGCTAATTATATAAATCCGTGAACGGAAGTACGTTTTTTCGCTTCGTAGTTGGCGCCCTCCCTCATGTGACTGTGACGTATGCTCGGTTTCTTTTTTTCTTCAACACTCTGGTAAAACACCGAGGATACCCTTCCTAGAGGACGACTTCGGGGATATAATGTAGGTTCAAGGTGACAGCAGCATTATAGTTCGTTGTTCTATTCTGTCAGGTTTGAATCTTCATCACTGAAGAAATAGAGAAAGATGATAAAAGGACAGACGGAAAGACAGGTAATCAAACAAAGTAACATTCGAAGTAAATTACAGCGGTTGCATAGAAGAACAACAAATAGTGCAATGCCACAGTTGCACTTTTTCCTCTGCAAACATATAATAGTGTTAAAATTGTAATGTTCAAGTGCCATAAGTTTTACAATTATTATAAAGTTCAATTTCCATAAGTTTTAAAACGTTCTTTGTTTTGTTTTTTTCTTTTAGAAACGACGACATAAGTGTTATCGTTACGTCCGATTTGATTATTTCCAGCGAATTACTCCAAAGCAGTAAATACTTCAAAATAAGAAAACAGTATCCCCTGAAGCTGAGTCCTAAAATAATAGAGCATTGTATTATTCAGATTTACCTAGAACTTGACTGATAGCAGAAGCGATATCGTCTGATCTGCTCGTCAACCGATAGGCACATCTTCTTCGATAAATCGTCTTCATCGATCGCTAGTCGTGGTCGTCCCGGGGTTGGTCTTTGACCAATGATCCAGGAGTCGCTATTTGAACTACTTTTGGAGTATATTTTCTTAAGAAGAGACATCGAACTGCTCCCCGGAAGAAGAAAGAAACAAACAATTAAATAATTGTAATACAAACTTACATGACATGAATGATCATCGTACCCTTTTATTGCTACCGTGATAAGAAAATTAATTTGCAAAAATGTTACCTAATATACATTTCTTGAATTGTACGAGCTGAGGTATTATATATCATTCGCATATTGAATAGCCTATTATCATTATTGGAAATTTGTTAATCCATAAACGAAATACCAACTGCGGAGAATCATGTATTATAATTCTATGGGATTATTTTTTATAAGTACAGCCGACAGCATAATATACGATCAAATCCAAGCCGATCCGATCTGACGAACAATTTAGAATCCGAACAATACTTCATGCTTTAAATACGCACGTCTTGCTTTAGCTCAGATGCACAGTTGTCCGTCCGATCGGAATCGGATCGAGGAGGACATCGGATGCAAATATCATACCTGCTTCTTCTAACAGACGGTTTCCCGCCACCTTGATGACGCAATAAATTTCTCTCCCGACAGCACCTGCACGTTATTTTGCGCGGGAAACTGAGAGGGGGCGTGTCCGAAAGGTCAGTCTGGGACGAGGCGTCATGTGATTGGACGGACGAGCTGACAGTCCAGCTCGGGGGAACTTCGTGGAAGATCGCCATTGGTCGAACGGCGAGGGAGGCTGAGTCGGACGAACTGGGGCGGAGCACCGAGTTGTTGTTGTGTTGCATTGATCTGCAAAAAAGAGAGCGTGATACTCGTCAAACTTCGGAAAGACTATGTTGATTCATTTATCAAAAGATTTAAACAAAGTAATATGTGAACTTGAATAAAAAAGAGTTTTAATTTAGTCAAATTACTTATTTTAGGAGAATTAATTGAATTCTTGCTCACTTCATCTGACAGGACTTGGCATCGGCGTGGAAACCGTTGTTGAGCACACACTCGATGCGGCCCCACAGCCCGTTCATCACCATCGGAGCGCTGGAAGACTCTCTGGCCGCAACGCTGGCCAACGATGTCCGGTGCGCCACCTCACTATCCCGCTGCATCTGCGAAGTCAACATCGAGTTTTTCACGGCGCTGGACATCGAATCTTTTTCGATGACGGGCGGAGATGTCGTCTGGTCAATGTACAAGGTCGGCGGGGAGGTCGATGATGGTGGATGCGGGTGTGGTGGTGGGTGTTGTTTTAATCGCTGGAGAGTACGAGTGTAACTACGTTTCCCAGCGCCAGGAACTCCACCTATATAAAGACATGTTTAGAAAGTGTTAAAACAATTTGGGATTAAGTTCACAGTTTATCTTTGTTCATTGCGAGATCAAAACAAATCTAACTTCGTTGTTGTAAGATGGCATATGGTTTTATTGCCGCGATATTCATTACAATTTGGAATACAGTAAAAGCCAAGGAAAGACAAGTAGCCTACCGTATTTACCGGCGTAATCGCCGCATACTTTTTCCTCGAAAAAAACTTCTTTTTTTCAATTTCAATGCTCAAAGTCCGCATGCGGCGTTTACGCGGATGCGGCGATTACGCCGGTAAATACGGTATATACAACTGTTTAGGGGGGTAGTTACTTGTTGTGTTCAGTTTAATTATATCATCAAAATATACATTTATATGTTGATTTATATTTTGGTACGCGCGGAGAAATTTTCTTGCAAATATTTGCATAAATTGGCTGTTCAGTTTCTACTCTCCCCCGATTATTCATTTGTTATGAAACTATACATATATTTTTCAAAAAAAAATGACGTCTCCATTCAAGAGAAAGATGTACAAAGTCAAAAAGTGGCCCATGGGAACAATTTCTGACCCTCAATAACCCATTAACTACACAAATGTATAGTGTAGCATGTATTAACTCTATGGGATATATAGGCAAGGGGTTGATCAGAGTTGACACGACTGTGAGTTACGCATAAATTCTATTGAAAGACTCGAATAACCACAAACTATTATAATCACTGATATGTTGAGGGCGGTATACCACTGCACTGACAGCGGACAAATATGGTTGTTCGGCTATAATTTGTGTCAACACCAGAGAGCGCCATACAGAATCTTCGTCACACCCTACATTAGGTGTCAAGAGTGGGATTATACACATGTTACTTGTATTTTTGTAATTTGTGCATATTTATAGTTGTGTTGTATTTTACATTGTATTGTGCTTTTTGGTCGAATAAATAATAATAATAATAATAATAATAATAATAATGTATCGCCTGGAAGATTTGATCTAAGCGAGCAGCACCCAATGCATATTGACGTAAAAACTATTTACAAGACAAAATAATTACATTTCCAAAATCCGATTGTTGGAGGAAGTGGTACAACATTGTTGGCGGATTAAATGTTGTGCCTCTTTTCCAATACTACTCAAGACTAGATTTTTGTGATACCCACTTATAGTGTCAGGAGTGGGATTAGCCTATGTCTCTTCTTTGTGTCCATATAAATGGGCAGGCAGTTTGGATAATTACATCTAAATGTACATGGACCTATTCATTTTATACCATTAATATGATTAACATAATAATTAAAAAGAAAACATTATTGAATTTACCGATTGGTGGAGGTGAAGGTACGACTGGTGGCGGACCAAAGGTTGATGCTCGTTCGCCAACCCTTGAGGGCGACACACCGGATTCTTGTGACGTCATCATGCTCACGGTGTGAGTTGGATTCTGTCTCTGCGTTGGGTTTATGTGCGGATGGCTAGGATCTATACTAATGTATTCACTTCAAAGAGAGAACGTTTACAATATTAACGATAGTCGCCGGTACTCTGAAGTCCTGTCTAAGCCCTAAACAGTTATTAAAATGTAGTCACGACTTAGTTAGACACAACTTCAGTATACCGGCCATGCAGTGTCCTTCTTTTGTAGTATATCTTCGTGTTCAGTAAAACATTTTATGTACCACAAGGATACACCCCACATCAAGTTGGTGACATTTTAAACGTTCACATGATTAAAAGTATGCAAGAAAAGACATTTTTGCTTTGTAATCCTAATGTCAGGCTCATTTCCTTTCCGATTCTGAATCTGTGTATCATTGATTTTTGTTTTCTTTATACCAAGCTAAAAGACAAATCACCCTGTTACATCGCTGACAAATCTGATTAGACGACTTTAAAGAGACTTAGTAACATTGTCCAAATCCTTGAAATCCAATTGGAATTCTAGCGGTTCCCTCATAGCTTGTAGTATTCGTGTTAAAGAGACTTAGTAACATTGTCCAAATCCTCAAAATCCAATTGGAATTCTAGCGGTTCCCTCATACTTTGTTGTATTCCTATTACAAAATTAAAAAAAGCATGGGTAAGGTTTTGGTTTTTCAAATCTCCCTTTGGTTAAAAAAATATTTACGATTGAAGTGTTCAAGATGTTAAATTATCCACTGGATCGTCAGAAACCTGTGCAAAATGAGTGCAATGAGTTCGTGATATCTGTTTGCATTTTGCTCATATACTCGGCCATATAACGTCCATTTTGAAAATTTCACACAACACCCAGTGGACATATCAGATAACAACAATATACATTGTATCAACCACTCATCACTGTTTGCACATGTCAACAAAGTTACTAGATCCCTTTAACAATACAAGAATGGGACAGGTTTTAGTTTTTCAAATTTCCCTTTCGTTTAAAGATATTTACGATTGAAGTGTTCATATGTTAAATTATCCACTAGATCGTCGAAACCGTGTATGAAGTGAGTGCAATGAGTTAGTGAATATCACTTTGCATTGTTGTTAATTTACTCGGCCATATAACGTCCATTTAACTTGAAAATGATCACACAACACCCATTGGACATATCAGATAACAACAATATATATTGTAGGTTCTATTCATCACTTTTTGCACATGTCAACAAAGTTACAAGATCCCTTTAATGGTGCTTACCCAAAATAAATTGGTTTGTGAATATCACGTAAGAGCAAAAAAACACAATGGAGTGTCTGAATAACAATTCTGATGCGGGACTATTAACTAAAATCGTAACAATCTTTATTTCAAGATCTCAATGTTAAGACAATTCCACTAAAATGTATTGTCAAGTTGTAACCTTTCATATTAGCCCCTTAATTGTATTTTCTTTCATATACCGTAATATAGTTCGCAACTTGTGAATTTTGGCTTGTAAAAGGAGGACAGTATCTTTAACGTGCGCACTCTCTCCCTCTCTTTACTTCCTGGGGAGCATTTCAATGAAAATATATACCTCTGTGATGATGAAGATATCTTCGGCTTGTAGAGCATCGCTTCATCATCTGCGTCATCCTTAAAATGCATCGTCTGTTCTACTCCATTTATTTGCTCCCTTCATACAAATTAAAGAGGATATAAACGCCGTCAACATGTTCAATGCCACATTCATAAATTAACCAAAACATGTATATATAATTCTATTCACGACTTTGTTCTTAATTATGCATATGAGTATCCATCCAGACTTTGAAATGAAACGTTCTCAAAATATTTCGATTACTTGAGCGTGATATCCTGTTGCAATTCAAATGTTGTCGCCAGACAAATTTATACAGTCATTTGGTATGTTTGGATATAGATTTTTTTTTTTTATTTACCTTGTCATAGTATGTATTTAATTATGTAGCACTTCCAATGCTGCAATACTAAGACTGAATCATTATTTCTTACCAAGAATATAGCCACTTATTTATCATAATCATAATTATTTGGTTCTCTTGGATCATATTTATAGTGCAGTCGTTTTTTTTCTTTCTTGAAGACGATGTTATTGTATTAACATGTTTGTTTGCTAATGTTAACTATACTGTCACTTTATTTAGTCATGTTAGCGGACCTAAACGAGTTTATGCTTGATTGAATTGCTTATGTTATTTCAGCCTTCTTTTCAAAAAATCTTAGATACGGTGGTATCGTTTACCTCACTGCTTGTATCGTTGCAACGATAGCAATGACACTGATCAGAGCACTCAGCGACACGGCCATGAGAAGCGACAGCGGTATCGGGGGCGTCCACGATTGACCGATAATGTCGAACGCATCGTCTGTTCCTGAAGTGTCGTTGGGGCCTCCTACAATCAAGAGTTCTTGTTCCAACACGATCACTTCCATCCCTAGTAAACCTCACGCTAAATCAACAACTAAACCCCAAAAGAACTGTGCACAACGGGGGCAGTTGAGTGTGAGTGTTGTTCCAGTTGGAGCTGTTCGATTACACAATCGAGATCAAGATCACGTGGAATCAAGCTTCCCAGACACAGTCCCGTGGAAAATTGAATGGGTTGTAGCCTAGACGGTCAGGAAGAAAGGAAAGAATAGTTTGAGAAGATGTATGAAAATGATAACAGAGCAAACAAAAGATAGTCGGTTTTGTTTTAAAAAAAAACACTTTACCGGCAGCTAATCTAAAGATACCTAAAAATTAAGAGAAGAATGAGAAGAGAATGAGAAAGGTGGATAAGGGAGGATATTAAAGAGATTGAATTAGTAGATGAGGAGAAAGTTATGAGAATGATTATCAGAATAAAGTTAAACTCAACGCAAGAAGAAGAAGAAGAAGAAGAAGAAGAAGAAGAAGAAGAAGAAGAAGAAGAAGAAGAAGAAGAAGAAGAAGAAGAAGAAGAAGAAGAAGAAGAAGAAGAAGAAGAAGAAGAAGAAGAAGAAGAAGAAGAAGAAGAAGAAGAAGAAGAAGAAGAAGAAGAAGAAGAAGAAAAAAAAAAGTTTGCCAGAGATGTGGCGGTAAAGTATAAATTCCCCTCTTCTTATTCTTCTTCATCATCTTCTTATGAAAAATACCAACGAATTGGCACCTCTAAGAAGAAATAGCATCTATTAGATGGTTGATGAATTTACTCACTCATGATGAAGACACAGCCTCCGCAGAATCTGTTTTCCTCCCCATATCCATCAGCATTCTCTCTCCTCAGTCCTTGCAAAATGCATAATGCAAGAGGTCAAAATTGGCGCCTTTTTTCAGAGCGCGTATTTGGGCGCCCTTTATCAGAGCGCGTAATCTCAACGCGCTCAGCGCGTTCTTGTCAAAAGCGCTCATGAATAATTAATTGATTTGTCTTAATTTATGAATAATTTATCAATTTAATGTTAACCACTTATCAATTTGTTTTTGTTTATAATAACTTCTTTATTCATTTCTTTATTCGTTTTTTTCTGTATACATACTGTATTATGCATACCAATTTATTGATCAATCCGTCTTAATTTGTAGCTACCTTTAATAAATGGTTTACAATACAGCATAATTAAGCTTTTAATTCTTAATTAAAGAATAAGTTAATTATACCCGCAAAAAAAACGTTTCTTGAAAATCACATGTCGATCAAGAAGTTGCGACCTAGAATATTTGTCTGAATAGAACTAGCACAGTCTTATGCAATAAACGCTGATGATTGTGAAGGTGGAGGTTTTTTTTAAGTGCAAACTTGAAAATACTCGAAAATGCATTTGCCTTTTTTGGCGCAAAGTGTCAAGACCCTTTACAGGTACGCATTGCAATTTGCGTTTTGTTTAATCGTTTGTGTCGGATAAAGGTGCAAACTCGCGTATGCACATGTAGTGCATTTTATGTTTTGTTTTGAGCCAAAAACTTGGCCAAACAAGGTCCTTAAAATATTGATGGTCACACTGTATATGAAGAGCTCACTTCCAAAAGGCGCTAAATCCACTTTCCATAAAAATTGAGTTAACGATAGCTTTCTAGGAATCCACATTTTACGACAAATTACTCACTCAAAATCAAAATATAGAAAGTTCAATTTTCATTTTCCCATAGGCACGTGTACAAAGTTGGGCAAAGAAACCTGTTTTTCTCTAAAGTTGAAAAAGTGGATATAGCGCCTTTTGGAAGAAAGCTCTTCATATGTGCGTTCTTAATAATAATATTTGTTTGCATTTTTCTGCGCAATGTGTCAAGACTCTTCAGGTTGCACTGCATTTTGCGTTTGTTATCACTTTGTTTGTGTCAAATAAAGTATTTAACTCGAGCATACCCGAAAATGTATTGCATGTAATGTTTTGTTTTGAGGTCCTTCAAATATTGATGCTCACACTGTATTTGTGCATACTTAATATCTGCTCTGCCTTTAAAAAATAATGGAAAACGCTCGAAATGTAAAGGCTTTGGTAGATCTTGAACTTCGCACTGCGTTTTGTGTGTTTATGGCCATTTAGTTTCATGAACTCATATTTTCAATTGTGCACTCATGGCGATTTCCACGTGAAATTAACGCCAAGAGAAACAAGTCATTTGTCGAAAGAAAAAAGAAGAAACAAACTCAAAACCCCTACGAACCGGAAAGGGTGAAGTCGTGAATGCCACAAACTTATTTTATATTTATCAATGAAAATGTATATTTATCAATGATAGTTGAAAGATGGGTAAAAAAAACACGAAAATAAAAAAATAGAACTATTGCCATGAACATTATGATTAAAGGCATCACACATGGAAACTACATAAAACTCGCACACACACAAACACGTGCGCGCGCACGCACACACACACACACACACACACACACACACACACACACGCACACACGCACACGCAGACACACACACGCACACGCACACACATACACACACACACACACACACACACACACACACACACACACACACACACACAAACACACACACACACACACACGCGCACACACACACACGCATGCACACGTACACGCACACACATACACACACACGCGCACGCACACTCATATTGTACCATACAATAAATGCATACACGCGAACTAACGCATCATAAACTCAATGCACACACGCACGAGCAAACGCAGCATACAATGTATGCGTGCACACACACCCGACCATTTTTTTTTTTCAGAATTGTTTGTATTCCTCCAAATGATAATACAGATGAACATCAAAATAATATTAACATTTACATATTTCAAATATTTTCAAATGAACAGTATACAAATTTTACATCAATATTCATAAACAAACAAAAGATGACATTTGCATTTTCTAATACAGTAACTTAACTATTATATTCTAAACGTAAACTACTAAATCACATCAGATGTAGTAGTACTAAAATAAGCAAAAGCCCTTCCTCAATAAACAATATACTGTAATAATTAATCATGATTCACTAAAAGAAAGATAACCATACTTTAAATCAAACAAAAACAAATGGAGGTTATTTTCTAATAAAATGATGTAACCTTGCTACATCTCTCACTCTACTCACATTCATTTTTTTTCTTCATCCAATCCAATTACACACACACACACACACACACACACGCACACACGCACACACACACACACACACACACACACACACACACACACACACACACACACACACACACACACACACACACACACACACACACACACACACACACACACACACACACACGCAAACGCAAAATGTACCAAAATGTGTCAAAGAACAAAACTAAACACAATCAAACAAATGAATAAACAGAAACAAATCAAATGGGGCGCAATAAAATATTCTGTATGAAGTCATCGATATTGAAGATTGATATCTTTGATGCACTGTTTTGCCATTGAGTCAATGTCCTGGAAAATACTGAAGTTATCATTATTGTGTTATCTTTCCATCCAAGCCTGTTTATTCATCAGCTATTATTAGTCCGTGTATAGATAATAGATACGAAGTTCATGTTTTGGGATTGTTTCTTTCGTCAACATGTCTGTTACTCAACTTGAAATATTTTTAACCATTTGGGTGATTTGGCACGAAAAAAAAAAACACCCTTTGTGATTCACTCGAGTAAAGTCTGTTTTCGTAAAAAATGCAAACTCGAAAATTGCTATATAATGTTATCAGAAGTCTTTGATTTGTTTATTGTTTATTGATTTATGGTGTATATGATATGATTTGACGGAGCACTAGCGCCCTAAAAACAAAACAGCAGCAACACCAACACCCTCTACAGCATTTATAGGGCGCCATATACCTAGATGCCCTACCGTATTCAAAGTCGCATTTGCTCATACAGTTCAAACTCGCACCGTCTCAACTCCCTGAGGAGCATGTTAACCCAAGCTGCCTACTATATAAGGCGCTACAGGCTAATTTAACACCCTACCAAGTACCCATTTATACTCCTGGGTAGAGAGAAGCAATGTTGATTATATGCCTTGCTGGACGACATAAATGTTGGGGCAGCGATCGGTTTCGAATCTGTGTCCCTTTATTTGAAGTCGTGCATGCGCTTTTTCAATATATGAACGTTCCACAACACCTCGGCCCCGATGCAGAAAGAGATACAATCGATTGTAAGTTAGATCATTTGTTCTAAAATGCGCAAATCTGATTAGTTGAAACACGCACATCTTCTGACTTACAATTAATTGTAACTTACAATCGACCGTATCTCTTTCTGCAACGGGACCCTCAACATATACTAAAGACAAAAAGAGCGGAATGAACACAGGTGGATAGGATTGTAAAATAATTTATTTATATGATACACAGGCATGTAATAAAGCAAATCGTATCCGGCGATTTTGTTCGTTTTCCTAAAAATTTCATATTTGCTCTGATCTACACTAATAAACACAAGTAAAAACGGTGGTGATTAAACTATAATGGGCGAAATCAGTCGTTAAACATAGTTTAGACGAGAGTAGAGGGATTAATACACTACTTGTTATGTGTTACTCAGATTCGTTTTTCTTTCTTTTCTACTTTTTGTTTTTGTTTTGTTTGGGGGGAACAAATTGTACAGCTATCTAGGCAATATATCATACTAGATAACCAGTGTGGATCCCATTGTGAACACACTTTATTTCACAGTGTGATTACATTGTGATCACACTGTAGATTCATGTTAGACAAAAAAAAGTGAAGTCATATTTATTCAGAGTATATATATAACTCTAGAGATATATTCCCTTCCGAAATTATAGTACGGCTTATCGTTGCCAGTTGGTCATTTTCTTGTCCAAGTTGGTAATGTTCCTAACCCTAAACTTGACCTCGAAGCCTAAACATAATATCATTGGCCCTAATCCCAACTACTAGTCCAAATCATTATTCATAAAGCACTAATGCTACTTACAAGCCACTACATGTTGATATGGCGGGATGTTTGTTTTTTATAATCGGTATACTAACTTGGTGATAAGTAATATGTTTTTACTACAGCCCATTTACTACAGCGGTTTAAACTTTTACAATTGACAACAATTCAGCGCTACCTTATACTCATTATAATTTTGTATTATCACTATTGTATATCATCATCATTGCAAAATTATTATATCACCATTATATCACCATTATACTATCATCATATTGTATCATTGTTATACTCATTATAAGTTTATATAATTACATAATATGAGATGTTAGATAAATTGTATCGTGCAGTAATGAAAACGTTATGTTGTTTTATGCGGGATAAACTATATTAGTGTGTACACTCTAATAAACATTTCATTCAAATATAAGTTTCACATAGTTTCGAGTGGTAATAGGAATATGCGTTTCTTTTGACTAATACACCAAGTATTGACAAGTATTTTTACAATAAGATGAAGCATACAAGTTGTATTAATTTACATTGCACAAAGAAAGAAAAACAAATTAATTAAATAAAAGTCAAGAAAAAACATAAGGCTGGAATTCCCAAATGAGGTTGGTGTAAACCGTGGTGGTTTCAACCAAGACAGTTTAAAACTATGGAGCGCCATTTGTAAACTGACAGAGAAAGAATGTACACTGCTTTGTTGTTAATACAATGTTGAAGCTTCACATTTGCTAATAGCCAATATGATTCCCACTTTTGGGTTGTCTACGGGCATGTGGCTCAGTGGTAGAGCGTCAGCCTCATGCACGGGAGGTCGTGTGTTCGGACCCCGGCCGGGTAGCGAAAGACCAATGCAAATATGGTACTACTGCATTCTAGCCAGGCGCTTGGCATATAGAGAGGATTGGGGTAATAGTAACATTTATGTAACGCAGGGTCCGCTGGGAGAGCAGTGTTTGTCACTAAAATGGCTACCCTGGGTAAAACAAAAGTTATTATTTTTATTTGTGTTTGTTTTTGGAAGCGGCACTTCACAGTTTTAAAATATGGTTTAACCGTGGTTTACATGAATCCCTTTGTGAATTCCAACCCTTGTGTGCACATAAGATATGAAGTAACCATGGTAACATCATACATTAAAAAATCAATCCTTTAAAATGAGAATATTTGCAGATCACATAAAAACCAAATGTTTATTCAAGGATCCTCACAGTATTAAAGACATAAATCATGGTTCAACCATACACGAATAAATTAATATACAAGTTAAACAGCCAACAGTTAAACAAAGCATACAGGTTATTCAATAATGAACATTATGTAACTCACTTTTTATTCACACTTAATTTCTATTGGTTATTTGGTTATCACATAAAAGACATTCCTGTACAAACATGGTGGTGCTCATTTTTTAGAAAAGAACTTACATCGAACGCATCATTATTTTGTTAATACTGAGCCAACCAAACAAAAGGATCTGATATGGAATGAAGGTCGATATGTTATCATAACATATATACTACAATAAAAAAAAAAAAACTAAATACGAAGATGATAACAAAAATACGAAGATGATACAAATATTGCACAAAAGCTTAACCTAACAATTACGATAACGTTTAATTTTTCGCAATCTAAAATCATTTTATTGGCCCACATTATAGTTTGAAAGATCTGATACTGCATGCAATGATAATTGAATTTGACATTTTACCGCCGACATGCCAACATTATAACACATGTGACAGACATTTTCCCCCCAAATCCGCAAAAATACACGAGTGAAGGTAACTTTACCCTAGGAAATCGAAGTAAAGAAAAATATGATAAACTAATACTGGTTATAATGCCCATGTCTGTGTCGGTATAACGCCGTTGTATCGCGTTGTACCTGATGTAACATCTACTGAGGGGGGCGCGCTGTAAAGTTGTAGGCTCTGTATAGATGAATGATCGTTGATAAAAAGAAGAGGAAGACAAAGAGACAGAAGGAGGGGAGGTGAGATGAGGAAAACAGAAAATAATTTAAAGGAAAGGAAGAAAACAGAAAAGAAAAAGTAAAAGGTTGAAGGAGAAAAGTTCAATAAATATTTTGACAAATAATTATAGCGATATAATACGAGAGAATGTATTTTAAAATGTTCTTTCATAATCTTGTCAGTTGTCTGTTACCATTAATTGAATCAGTTAAAATGTTTCAATGAAATAAAGGCTATTTAACCATCGAACACAATTCCTTCAATTTTATTCAAAGTACAAGGAAAGTAATATTTGGTAAAAGGGAAACATTGAATACATGTTCATCTACTACTCTATTAACACATTAAAGGGGAATTAACCCTTATCCTTTTGACTTACTAGATGTGATGAGAGCATAACTCTTGTCATTTCTAGTCACTTATTTCCTCATGAATATTCCCAATAATGAAAATAATCAATATTTTATGGCCCACTGTCGTCTGCTTTCAATGCCAACAGGAGGCGGCCATTTCTTCAACTTCTCGCGGTGAAATGACGTGTCAGGCGGAGAACACAATAGCGGGTTACGATAATGCTATTGTGTTCTCCGCCTGACACGTCATTTCACCGCGAGTAGTTGAAGAAATGGCCGCCTCCTATGGGCATTGAAAGCAGACGACAGTGGTCCATAAAATATTGATTATTTTTGTAATCGGGAATATTCATGAGGAAATAAGTGACTATAGCAATGATAGTAGTTATGCTCTCATCACATCCAGTAAGTTAAACGGATAAGGGTTAATTCCCCTTTAATGTTAGATGGATGACAATACCACAAGTGGTTATTCTGAATTTTGTTCGCTTTGTTCACTAAAATGGAGTACTGCTTATGAAATTACTTTTTTCCATTGACGTGTCGTGGTCCAACTGATTGGGGTCGCTCGTTGTATTTCTTATTTTGTTTAATGTTTACCCTTACGTTTATATTTTGGGGTGTAATTATGTTGTATCAATACACCTATCGTCACCGCCTCCCCCCCCCCCCCCCCCCCCCCCCGCCGTAGTTCAGCCACTGTTTTGTCGGACAAGGTGTAATATTGTTTTCTAAGGTTTATAGACAACATATGGAACAATTATAATTTAACACAGAACTTTACAAGAGTTTGCTGATAGCCATGTTCCTTTAGCGAAAACACACCATCTTCACGACTTTGTGGGATTATGCATTTTGGTAAAGTTTGGTCCCGCACCAAATGGATAAAATGTAGTTTATGTATCAGAATTCAAGATTGTTTGTAAAAAAAACTTACCTTACAAAAAAGAAGATTATGCTGTATTCTCTGCCTTCCCTTCGTCTTCTCTATCTGAGTAGAATTGGTAAAGAGAAATAAAAGAGATAGAACAGGGAGGAGATCAATTTCACTTAGTAAAATAACAAAGTTATAGGTATATAGCAAACAGAATGTATCAATTAAAGTCACTACGTCGGCGAATTCAAGAATGCGCACAGGGCGGCGACATGTTTTCAGAACCTGACGAAATCGTCCTTGAGCTCGACATTCACGTGACTCTCTTGCGTACGTTAAAGGGATCTGTAATAGTAACGTTGCTGATACGTGCTAAAGGGTTGATAAAATGTGTATTTCTGTGTTTCCTGACGTGTCCAATGAGAGATGTGTGAAATTTCATACAAACTAACCGGCAGACAAACAAACTTACTCTTCATCTGCGAACGCGTTGTGGAACGGCTCCATCTGATTTGTTTACGGGTCTGAGGAGTAGACCATCTGCTCCAACCTCTTCAAGAACAGATTTGCCAATAACCCTTCTTTATCAATCAAAAACACAACATACTATCAAACGGACTGACATACAGACACACTAAATCTTTATCATCTGCAAACGCATTGCGGAACGGGTGATTGTCCATCTTTCTTTCTGAGGATACAAAATCATCTGCTCCAACGTCTTCTAGAATGGAGTGGCCTGGGGTTGACAACACATCCCCTGTATTAACTTTGCTGTACATACACAATTCAAACTAACAAACGGACCGACAGCCTAACAAACTTACTCTTCATCTGCGAACGCGTTGTGGAACGGGTACTTTTCCAGCTCCATCTGTTGTTGGTACAGGTCCGGGGAGTAGACCATCTGCTCCAACCTCTTCAAGAACGGGTTCGCCATGATCGGGCCTTTGTTGCCCTGTGGCCGGGGTGGAATCGCCCACTGGCGCGGCGGGGGGTTGCCGGCTGCGTGGAAGTTCCTCGCCTCGACGAGGGCGATGGCAATGGCGATGACGATGACGGCGATAGCGAAGATGGTCCTGTTTGCCATTACGATCTGCAACAGCAATTACAAATTGAATGATTAAAAGGCGGTACATTATTACACGCCCATGTTTGTCACAGTGTGATACTCAGATTGCCAATAATTATTATCGTAAATGTGAAAGAATATTTTGGGGGGAGTTATTGAATTTGTTTGATGCAAGAGAACAAACATTATACAATGATACAGATGTAATATGATTTACTATGACACTTCCCCCCACCCTCCTCCCCCTTCTCCTCCTCTCCCCTCCTCATCACCTTTACTCTTTCATTTATGCGACCCACTCATGCACACTCATATCGAAATCGTCCCTTCTGGTACAGTCTATTCAATTTGGGGTATGGTCGAACAAATTCTTACTGAAAAGCACATCAGAATAGTAAACAATGTAACACAAGCAGTACAAATGTCAAGACTGTCCTTTTGGGAAATATGAAAATAACTGACTTTGTAGACATAGTCACGGCATGTAAACGTTTGGGAAATATGGAAAGAAATCCACTTTGAAGTATTTTCTCGGACATGAAACTTAAACCTGTGAAATCGTACAAATTGATGGTTGGAAGTGGCGGGGCAAGTCCATTGGGAGGCCGGGGGTCAAGTAGCTCTTATTCTCGGAGGGAGGCGAAGGGTGTTCGAGTATAATTATACTTGTCCGTTGAAGGACTCTCTATTCCTACTACATTCGACTTGGAATAACTAATATTTATAAGTCGTGGGACATGGGACACTTGGAATTTCAGGTTTTTGCCCGATTTCTCAGGGGTTATTTTTTGCTCGAATATTGGCGTTTGAAAAGGCCCATATTCTACGAAGATTTCATTGACAACGTTATTCATGGATGCGTATGTTTTGAACAAATAATCATCATGCTTGCTCTATAATAATTATTAAAGGGACTAAGTAACATTGTCCAAATCCTCAAAATCCTATTGGAATTCTAGCGGTTCCCTCATACCTTGTTGTATTCGTATTAAAGGGAGCGTTGAGTATTGGTATTTTCCGAAGTGCCCCCCCAAAATGAATTGTAACTGATTTGGTTGATTTCAATTCCATGTGAAAGATCATTAAAGGGACAGGTCCACTTTTACAAAACGTCTGAACAGCTTTCAGTTGACGGATGGGGATCAATGTAACACGCAAAAAAAAATCAGAGCGAACAGCCCTCTAATTTGGATTCTACGAATGAAAAACGAATGCGTCCCTCCATTTAAACTATATATCGGTCAATAAAGGAGTTCAACTGATTTAGCATAATATTACAACAATATAGTACTAATTCTCGTAAAGGTATTGTGAAGCCGACATTTGTTAACGTATGTCACGGAAAAAGATCTCAAAAAGAAAGAATATATAATTACATGTAGTCAGTTTAAGCGATGTTTGGGTATTTTGCTTGGTAAACGCTCACACATTAGTACTTATGCGCAGGTCACGTAGCTAGCGCGGGTCACGTAGGGGTCATGCATACCGATCTGGCACTCAGTGAAATCTATGTACGAACTTACTCACCGGCCGAAAATACGTATGTACCTAATTAACCGACGTCCCTCAGTTTATTCAGTTTTAGGTCTATAACTCCACGAAAAAGAGATTTCAAGCCCTATTTTTTTCAGGCATGCTATTAAATAACATTTCCTTTCATATAAGACAATAACCTCGCAACTTTTGAATTTTGGCTTGCAAAAGTGGATCTCTCCCTTTAAACAAAACATGGGAAATAACAATAATTCCCATTAAAATGCTCTCATTGTTGTGAAATTTGCTTTCAAAATATAATATAAAAGTGATTGACGTCCGGCTATCACTTTTAGAGAATGCTAGCGCGAAGCGCTAGCGTTCTAGGTCCTATGCTTACCGCGCATGTACAATGTGTATCGCAAGCGCCGTTCGCATCGGCGGCCATCGGCGGCCATCGCGATCATCTTTCGTTCAAAATCTGTTCGGAGTCGCGCTAACACACGGAGAGAAGTCGAGGAGGCGCATAAGTCACTGATATTTAGCCGAATGGGAAAAATCATAATTTTAATCCAACCGATAGTTGGATCAATGCATATTGGAGAATGAATCGGTGGTAAGTAGGCCTACCGTATCATATTATGTATAATTTTAAGCACAATTAGCGTGCAAAAACAATATTCAGTTTCAGTCCCGTATTAGGAGGACGTAGAACGCTAGCGCTTCGCGCTAGCGTAGCGTACTGAAGAGTTAATTTGACTATTGAGTTTTAACGGCTCTTTTTGAATGATAACAGGGGTTTTACTTTGTCGTTTGTAATTGTGTATACTTTTCGAGCAATAAAAGCATGGGACAGATTTCGGTTTTTCAAATTTCCATTTCGTTCAAAAGATAGCTACGATTGAAGTGTTCGGATATGAAAGTATCAGTGGGACCTTTTCAGCCGTGTATAAAGTAAGTGCAATGAGTAAGTGAATATCACATTGCATTTTCACTAATTTCTCGGCCAAATAACATCCAAATAACTTGAAATTTGCATACATTACTTTCTGGACATATTAGATCACACCAATATACATTGTATTAACCACGCATCACTTTTTGCACTTGTCAACAAAATTATATAGATCCCTTTAAGATCTGTTTACATAATGTTTGGCTAACTTTCTCCAATATCGATTATACAATGACGTATATAGCATGGTCGGACTGAGGGGCACAACATATACTTTTGATTAACTTTGTATAAGTTTGTAGGAGACTGTTTCCTTATATTTGTACTGTTTTTGTCCAATTACTAGGGGTATATGCCTCCATGCCCCCGTATCAGCGGCGTCGATTCGCGCGGAAAACACAAAGCATTAGGGGTGAGCATTGTTTCTGAACAATGCTCGCCCCCCCCCCCCCCCCCCCCCCCCCAATGCACCGTGCTTTCCGAACGAATCAACGCCTCTGCCCCGTATATGCTCCATGCTAGACCACTGAGATTATGGCAGATGTGATGTTGCGAGGATACAATGCATTTATAGACACTCGATGCTTCCCACGCGTTCGTTAAAATGATCCATTAAACTTAATCAAATTTGTTTTAATGATATTTGAGACTTCAATCATACTAATATTATTGTAAGATATTTCTGAATTATGTGTGATAGTTTCCTAGTAAAGGAACAATGTTTACCTTGTGTAAAAAGGTGTAAATTGATGTTAGATTTCATCACCTTAGCCCATTGATTTTGATATCAATAGAACAGCTACCCGAAACGATTTTTGTTTTTATTAAATCATAAATATATCCATTATTAGGGTGAGATGTGATAACAAAAAAAAACATTACATTTTTATGTTACGATAAGCCAAATAACAAGGTACAAGACAAATATGAAAGCGTTAATGGATAACTTTAACGGTTGCCTGGTAACTTCGCAACTAATTCAGATTTTGCCGGCAATTTCTGAATAAGATAAAACAATATTAATATTGTTATACAATTCATCTGCTAACATGTTGAATTATATTCTTAAACATTTCAGCGAAAATCGACCTTCCGCGAAAAACAATATTGAAAAGACGGCATAATCTTGAAAGGGATTTCCAAATGTAATATTTGAGGCTTCAGTTATATACCAATATAATTGTAAGATACTTCCGAATGTTTCATTTAAAAAACGAACGCTGTTTACCAAGTGAAATTGATGGCAGATTTTATCATCTACTGCCCATCGATTTTTACTACAATCATACAATTTATCTTCATAATTATGGCGATATTTTAAATTTCAAAACCCATTTTTATTCCTCAGTAACCATAAACCTAACAGCAAGGTACAAAATTAATTGGAAAGTTCCAAGTGATTTTGTTTGAATTTGTTAATAAAGCCGTTAAAGTTAAAGGATCACTTTAACGGCTGCCTACAGGGGCGGATCTAGCTTTTTGCTAAGGGGGGGGGGGGGGGGTGACCCAGTGACGATCTAGCTTTTTGCTAAGGGGGGGTTTGAGCCAATGACGATGCAGAGCATCGTCCATGAGCCGCGAAGCGGCGAATTTTTTTTGCTATTTTGAACCCCCGTAAGTGATTTGTTTTTCACTTTTTTTTTGTTCACTTTTTTCACTGATACATTTTCACTTGGCAGCCCAAGGGGGGGGGGGGGGGGGGTTAAATCCCCTAAACCCCCCCCCCCCCCCTCCCCAGATCCGCCACTGGCCTAGTAACTAGTAACTAGTATCCGCCTAGTAACTTGTCACACAATTATTTTATTTTCACTTCATGAATAGGATGAAATATTAATATCACTACACAGCTCATCCAATACTAGATTGAATGATAATATTAAGCGTTCCAGCGATGAACCCCCTTCCACGAAAATTATAATTGAAAATTCGGCATAATATTGAAAGCAGGGGCGGATCTAGCTTTTTGTTAAGGGGGGGGGGTGACCCAATGACGATGCGGATACAGTGTGGGTTTGGACACATGATGGCGTTTTTCTATGCACATCACATTTTCACTTGGCAGGCCAAGGGGGGGGGGTTAAACCCCCTAACCCCCCCCCCCCCCCCCCCCCCCGTAGATCCGCCACTGGAAAGGGATCCATTAACTTCGTAATGTTTTTCCAAACGTGATATGTAAGACTTCAAATATATACCAGTATCATTGTAAGATCTTTCTGAATGAGTTGTGATAGTTTCAAAGGAAACGAACGCTGTTACCCTCGTGAAATTGATGGCAGATGTTATCATCTACTGCCCATTGATTTTTTTACTACAATCATACAATTTATCTCCATAATAATGGAGACTTTTTATCATTCAAAACCTTTTCATTTTCTTTAACAAACCAAACAACAAGGTACAAAATTAATTGGAAATCTCCAAGCGATTGTGTTTGAATTTTACAAAGTTAATGGATCACTTTAACGGTTGCCTGGTAACCTGTCACGCAACTAATCAATGTTTTGTTTACACTTTATGAATAGGATAAAATATTAATATTACTTGCTTACTCATTTAAATGGATAGTTGAGTGTTGGTATAGGGGGGCACTTCACAAAATATTTGTTTGTGAGATAATGAAAAACTGACTGTCGAATTTGAGAGAACATGCAATTTTAATGGCAGAATAAACTTTATTTGAACAAAATCGGTTCAGAAACGGCTGAAATATCCATAAACATATTTTCATTAAAAAATTCTTCACCAGGGGATATTTTGACTTTTTAGAAAAATTAAAAAAAATGCTAGACTACTTTGAAACAAATCTGAATAGGTTTTTAAAAAGTTGTTGATGATATCTCTATTGACTCATTATTTTAACAAAACATTAAATGCACAATTTTGTATGAAAAATGGCTAAAACCATTTTTTTTTAGAGAGCGCCCTCTTGAGTTGTAACGGCTCTTTTTGAATGATAACAGGGGTTTTACTTAGTCGTTTGTAATTGTGTATACTTTTCGAGCATGGTGAAGTTATAACTATTATTTTGTACTGCAATAGTGCAGGTTTGGGTTACTAAAGTTAAGTTTGACCAATACTCAACTATCCCTTTAATAACGTATTGAACAACAATTTAAAGCGGTGAACGCCCTTCCACGAATACATAATTGAAAACTTGGCATAATCTTTAAAGCTCACGTTTCTAATAATACGAAACAAAATATTGTGGCATACTGATTTCAAAATTGATCAAAACACATTTTATATTATTTTATAATAAACTACCTCATATTACGGAATATTTGTATGAATACAAAATAATACAAATGATTACTTTATTTGTATGGTTGTATTCTAGTTTGAACTTAAATTCTAAGTTGGACTTAAATTCATGAAAAGCCATCATTTTTCTTTGTCATATGTATACATTATTCATTGACTTTTGTTAAAAACCATAGCTATTATTTTTCTATAATCAAGGAGTTTCAATTATCCTGGTTTAAAATGCTGATTAAATGCTGATATTAAAAGTCTTAAATATGTGCAATTTTTCTCTTAAATATTTGTTTTCATTCCAAGGCTAGAAATGGCTTTCCATAACTTAATTCCAACCTTAATTAAAGTTCAACTTAAGATCTCTTTTCAGTCGCGGAGAGGTCATGACATTACCAGTCCTTGGTTTTCAAAGAATTTGGCACTTCACTTCTCCTCTCACCCAAACTGCGCCAATGTCCATAAACATGGGACCGATGACATCCTTATTAAAAAATCTGACGTGATTTATTGACCCATATCTAACCAGTGGAGTGGTCGGCATGATACGGGGTGTACACCCATCCCCCCCCCCCCCCCCACCACACACAAACACAAATACACACACAAAAACAAACACACACACACATACACGCACACACACACACACACACACACACACACACACACACACACCCACACACACACACACACGTACACACACACACACACACACACACACACATAATACAGACACAAACGCACACAAACGCATACACACAACATTTTACATCGCCGTATTTCGTAGGACAGCTATCGCGTCTCTATTGTGACTCATCTGCGAACGCATGCCGAAATAAAGAATACACATTATAAGTGTTTTAATTTATATCAATTATATTCTATGTCAGGCAGTTGTATAGTATGTCTATCAACGCAAACATTTACACGCTAAAATGCTTTGTAAGCCATATACGGCATACCTGGTAACGTAACAATCAACGCGAGCCTACGTTTATTTTTTTCTTTTGTTTACACTGACGGTAATAATAAATAAACCTAGAAATTGTAAAGGTCAACTTTGCAAGTGTTAGTAATTTTAAGGCAAATATACAATTAATTTGCATTAGGGAAAGGCCAAGTGTGGAATCGCCATAAAGTAACCAATCATGATCATGTAAACTATTGATTTATTTTTTCTGCGTTCTTTGTAACATTTCTTAATGCTAGCGAGACATTCGGGGGGAAAGGGGAGCCTAAAGACAATGTTTTAATAGTCTTGCTCGTTGTAAATTGTTGCTTTGACATTTTTATACTTGAACTTCCGTATTCAAGATTTCTAAAACAAAATAATAGTAAAAATGGGGCAGGAAAATAATAAGTAATAAATGGAGTGTATAGGTTTATATTTTTTTCGAAGCGTGGGTCTCTAGTTTGTTTTCAATTCTTAACGAGAAATGTCGAACTGACTTTTTTTAGTCCATGATGAAACAAATTCTGTGTTCCGTCTTTATCCTTTATAATACCTTTTAGTTTCGTATCAATAAGTGTTTGTTTATTAGTTGAACCTTCAAAATCTATCAGTGTTTCACAGAAATAGTTTTTTGTTTAAAATATATATGAGACACAATGACGAAACCAGAATAAAAACGGGGTCATTAAGGATGTAAAACGGGGGCGTCTTGTGGCGGAGGTATATTGGATACTACAGGCCAAGCGCCTCGAGCTCCGCGACGCCCCGCTACGATGACCGTATTATCGCAATAACAAGTTTCGCTCACAGTGCGTACAAACATATAGGTGACTGACTCATCGAACAGTAATCTGTTGTTACCTGATGCGATTTCGAGCGCAATATGGATTAAGAGGCCACAGAAAATGGAGTTATAATAATGGGCGATAAAAATGGCCGCGATGGAAGTGAAACTGGGCAAAATGGATGCTAAATTAAAGGGATCGTATCGTCAGTTGTCGTTGATTTTCAATTGCAGATTCCAATTGGAGGCGTTTGCCGTGTGCGCCCTCACAGTGCGCCCTCTGCTAAGTAGTTCACATCTACCGTAGATCAAAATCCCACCGCGCACTAGCACGACCAAATCATATCCGTCGAATGATTAAAGATGTGAACTATCTCTTGCTTGAGTTCAGATGCACAGATGTTGCTGAGTGAACCATTAAAAACAACAATGTATTCATACTATGGACAGTTAATCCCACCGCACTACACGATCCTATCCTATCCGAACGATAAAGGAGGTGAACTATATATACATGCTATAAATACGCAACCTTGCTTTAGTTCAGATACACAGTTGTTCTTCGGATTTAAAACGGATGGATTGTGTAGTGTTCTGCTGGCTTTGAATATGTTCTTTGTAACATTATCAGGGCAACTGGTATACAGAAAGAGGGCTTGGGCTACTGCCCCCCCCCCCCCCCCCCTCCCTCTAAAATAAAATGAAATTCAAATGTTGTAAATGGCTCTAAAATTGATACGCATGGAGTGATAAGGGTACAGTTTGTATGTTTTGTATTAAACACTCTAAAAGCAAATTTCAACACACCAAAGGGATACCCCTTCAAACACCCCCTTTTCACCTTTCACCTTTTTGTAATACACTTCAATTAGTTTATCTCTCGAACCACGTTTTAGTTATATTTTTATCACGTGACTCCCCTTTCCAAGTCACGAGGTCGCACATGAGAACGATGTTATCAAGTAGCTGTTAAGAAGTCATTAAATCATTCAAATTTCCTCTCGACTTAAGGCATAAGTGAAATAATTACTTAGATAAACGACTCATATGACATTTGCTAAAAGAAATTTGCTATTTTTATGAATATGTGAACAATTATCTATCAACCTTTATTACGAAAATATTGGGTTTGCATGAAATGTAAGCTTTTTTTATCCAGGGAAGACTCAAGATGACACAAACATAAGATGAAGGCCGCGTCATTGTTTTCATTTGCTTTGCAAATTTGTTTTCAACATGTTATTGTTGCTTGTTGCGACCTTTTTGAACATGAGAAATAAAAATACAGTTCAAACAAAACGAGATGTGTAGAAGTACATATTTACTTTAAACATGCATGGTTAAGTGTAAGTAAAATTGCATTAGAACATGTTTAAGAGAAAACAGATGAATTATAAGGTTCCCGTTCTTTATGTGATGATAATTTAACAACAGAGCCAAACAAATCTTATTTTTGCATCTTTAAAAAAGAACATTTCTAAAAATCCTTAAGTCATAAAAGGACGGCTCTAAGGCATTCTTGTCATGCAATGCTTTTCACTAAAACAATCAGTGTATCGATAGACTATACATTCGCACTTCGATGACATCGATTCCACGAAGACGAAAAACAAAACCATTGTGACGTCAGCAGGTATAGTGCATGACGTCATTCGCGTATGGAGGATCAAGGCAATATTCCAATGGGGGGGGGGGGGGGAGGAGGGGGGTATATCCATTCCGAAATGAACATTTGGTCGTTGAGGAAGAGAAGGGCGTTTATTTATTTTTGTACGTAAAACAAAAATCATGTTAAAATTAGTTGGGGAACCTTGTAGAAACTTTTTGTTTGTTTATTAATCTGAAAATTTGGCATCACCTAGCAAAGGTATTAAGACGGCTTGCTAAATTCAACTTAGCCAATAATCACATGAACGCCCTTTAATTCTAACCCGGCGATGTGCTGTATGATATTCCTTCATGCATGATATATAGAAGAAAAAATCCGAAGGTGGCCATAACGGTCTAGTTTAAAACTCATGACTATGAATATGATGACTATGGTGACTTGGTGAGAAGGCGAGAATCTCAAAGCAAAGGGGGCAGTGACGTACAGTAGGGGGTGCTTAGTGGTTGATGGGGTGAAAATGTTAACCCTTTTGCCACCCCACCCCCCCCCCCCCCCCCCCCCACCCCACCCCACCCCCTCCAGCTACGACAATGAGTGCGTGATCTCGACACACTCAGACGAAAGTGCATTCCGTGTGGAAGCATTGACTGTTATCGCATAAACGCAGCTCAATTAACACATTGCCTGCGGGAGTCTATTATAATGACGAGTATTAAAGGGATCTAGTAAAATTGTCCAAATTCACAAAAAAAATAGAACTCTAGTGATTCTCACATACTTCGTTGTATTTGTATTTCCTAGAGCAGCAAGGAACAGTTTTCGGTTTCTCGAATTTCCCTTATACGATTAGCGTGTTCAGATGTTTAATTATCCACTGGAAAGTTATAACTGTGTACAAAGTCAGAGCAACGAGTTCGAGAATATCTCTTTGCATTTCCGGTCATTACTTGGCCATATCACATTCATTTTAATTTCACACATAACTCAGTGACATGCAGATCACAGACATACACATTTTGTCAACCATTCATCACTTTTTGCACATGTCAACAAAGATTCCTTTAAAGGTATGCTTCGCCGTGGTTCGCCATTTTAGGTAAATATAAATTCACAAATTGAAAATCAAGTGTGTAGTACATGGTGCAAATGAGCAGATTACGCCCCATGGGGGTTAAACTGGAAGAATAAGAACACACAAATTAAAGAGGTTTCATGATTGAGTTTTGTTTCGTTTATTTAGATTCATCTGTTGGCGTCGCGACAAAATTGGAACGCGCCCAGGATATTACAGAGCGGTGATTAACACGGCCGGAATAGAGATGGACCTTGGTGCTAAAAGGCGGTAAATGCAGTATCACATGTCTTTGATAAAGACTGCTCACAGGAGATCAAGAAAATTCGTCTTTATATTAAAACAGGTGTTCTCAAATAGACAGTAGCAAAAAGGGTGTGAATCAAATTTCAATTTGTTAATGTTTGTGAAGTTTTTACTCTCTTTTAGGGCAAGTGATACTCAATATTTGTTTGTGTTTTTAGTAATTTCCTAATTATTGCTAGCCACGTACTTCTTCTTCTTATTTTTCTTCTTCTACATCCGCTATTCCGGAGATCAGCGATCGTAACAGGGTCTCACATCCGTACCACTCAGGTGTGGAATTGGAGAGTCATATCCTGGTTGTGGACAAGGTCGACGAACGAGACACGTATGCATTTTAAACAAAATTAATAGATCAAAGATAGATAGAGAAGACTATTACAAAGTATCCTACACTCTTTATAAAATGTTGGGTAAATTTAGTTGGGTAATTGTTGGTTGGTTAAAAACATTCATAATTCTGGGCAATTATTACCCAATTGAGCCTTCAAGTGAACATCAGTTGGGCAGATTTTAACCAATAGTTGTGTGGACAGTATATGTTGCCCAGTGTTGGGCAACATACTGTCCAATTTTGCCCAATTCTTTTAAGACTGTATGGTGGCGTAGGGTCGAAGGATAATAGAGTGGCACTGGCAAACACTGAATGATCCTGGAAGCTATACCTAGATGCACAAACTAGGTATCCTCATGAAGACAATGCTTGACTTTTGCTGTAAAGACATGTCGAATCGGATCAAGTTTTAAGCAGGATTATAAAAAGCGCTCCATCGTTTCATCTGGGTACTCATAAAGACAATCCCTGGCTTATGCCGTATAAAAGTCCTGTCGAATCAGAACTAAGTTTTGAGTAAGGATGCTAAAAGGCGCTCCATCGTTTCATCTGGGTACTCATGAAGATAATTCCTGGCTTTTGCTGTCTTTACAGTCCTGTCGAATCAGATCAAGTTCTGAGTAGTATGCTAGGAAGCACTTGACCGTTTCATCTTCACCCCTGCACATGCCGGCACACAGAATCCGCTGACTTGGTGTTTCACAAAGACCTTAAACTTGACCTTGAACGACCTTAAGACCTTGAACTTAACTCTAATTTGGACCTAGCTATTATGGAAAGCCATTTATAGCCTTGGAATCAGATATATTCAAAGACAAAAATGCAAGTATTTTAGAATGTTCATACATTTTAAATCAAGAACATGAAATTTACTTGATAATAGAAAATATTGATAATTTGAATCAACATTGTATGCCTTTTAAAATAACGTTTACAAACAGTTCAAAGAAACTGACGGCTTTCCATAAATGTTAAGTCCAACTTAAAGTTAAGTTCAACTTAGGATCTTTGTGAAACACCCCCAGCATCTAGCACAGCCTTGTATTAACCAGATAGGAACATACTCAACTGACGAACTTGATTTACTCAAGTTTTATAAAAAAAAGAGCATTAAGCGCCTTCTGGGAGGAAATCGGGTTCTTCAAATCGAATGAGGGATGTCTGGTCTAGTCAGGATTTCGCCCGCGGAGAAGCCGTATATATTTGCTCCTTGTGTTTTATCGATTGTTGTTCTGAAGAAAAAAAAAGTGCATTGTATTATTAATACGACTAGAAATGCATAGCCACGCACTATTTGCTTAGGTGTCAAAAAGGGAATTTGATGTCAAGTCAAAATTGATTTCTTGTTGTTGTTTTTTTTCTTCTTTTCATTCGAAAAAAAGAATAAGTTAATTGAGTCAATGTGTGGAGTAGTGTATGTGTACGTGGGTATTACGTTAGAAAGTCAATTAAAATAGATGAAATACCGAGAAAGCATCCATTTGAAATACTCCGCGTTGTTAAGACATGACAGAAAGGATAACATAATTACTATCACAAAATAACTTCTACCATAACGTAACATCGATCTTCATTAACTTCATCATATTTTGTCCGGAGTGATATTTGCGAGTTTAATCATAGACACCACTATCATCGTAAGATTCTTCTGAATTATATGTGACCGTTTCAACACTACGTATAAATACGTAGTGAAGAATTAAAGTGAAATTTAGTGTCAGATTTTTATCTTTGACTATAATCGAACATCATTCCGGAACGCTTTTCAACCATAGATATTTCTATAATGAGGGAGACGTTTAAAAAATCAAAACCCATTCCATTCTTCGGTATCCATTTGCCAAACAACAGAGTACAAGAGAAATGTGTAAGCTCCACGTGATTTTGGCAGAATTAGACCAAGTTTATGGATAACTTTAAGTAAAGGGTATTATAGGGGTGCTTGCGAGGGGGGTTTTTTGGTATTAGAAGCAGAATGATGTTTATACAGAAAAAAAGGTGCGTTCTACAAATGGAAACTGACAATATGTCAGTTTCTTCTTTAGATAACAACGTGTCAACACTTCCGCCGTATATATTACCAGAGTGTAATTTTAGTTGGCTATTCCGCTTAATATTATTATAATCAAAGCGTTAGTGAGATTGCACTTAGTCAGAAATAAGTGACGTTGTTGTTGTTGTTATTTTATGGCAATCAGTCAAACTTGACTATTGTTGCTATTGTTGATACGTTTTTACTTAGAGAAGACACTGACAAATTGTCAGTTTCCATGTGTATATCGTACCCTTTTTCTGTATAATCACCCGTTTTAAGACTTAAAAAAAAACCTCGCTAGCATCCATATACCCTTAATTTTAAAGGGGTAGTACAACTTTAGTAACCAAACCTGGACAAAAACATTATAAACTAATAGTTATAACTCTACCATGCTCGAAAGGTATACAAAATTACAAACGACTAAGTAAAAATAAAAAATAAGTAAAAAATTTTGAAAAAGTGCAAGCATTTTTTAAATTAAAAAAAAAAATCATCTAATTATTTGGGCCCCAAATAATTATAAGATCAGATATATTTATTGATATTTCAGCCGTTTCTGGGTCGATTTTGACCAAATAAAGTTTATTCTGCCATTAAAATTGCATGTTCTCTCAAATTCGACACTCAGTTTTTCATTACCTCACAAAAAAATGTGATGTGCAGCGCCCTCTACCAAAACTAAACTACCCCTTTAAAGTGATCCATTAGCTTTGTCACATTCTGCAAATATCACGTGGAGCTATCACATTTCTCTTGTACTCTAATGGGTTTTCTTTTATATCGGACTTTATACTCTAAATGGAGCGGTACAACCGGCCGACGGAATATTATAGAGACTTATTTTTTGGTCAAGATTGCACCAAGCTTCTATATTATATCTTGCTTACCAAACATTTGATTGTCAAAGCAGATACTTTCAAGGCAATTTCGAGTCAGTTCTTTACACCTACAGATGAGTTTTGATATTATTTTTTCACTTTGTTAAGCAAATAACAGTTTTCGTTTGAGGTGTTTCACAAATCTGTTCTTTAGCTTTAAAGGGATCCCTGTAGTAACAACACATTTTGCTTAGAACTCATGCAATTCTCACATACATAATAATAATATACTCGATTTATATAGCGCCCAATAAGATTGATACTAATTTCTAAGCGCTTTACAATGATTGTATTACCCCGGTCATAGGAAACAATGCAAACCGGCACACATTGTGTGCACCATCTCTATCTCCACTCGTTCATAATGATATTGCTATATATGATTAATTTAAAATGGAAATTTCACACATCACTCAGTGGACATAATAATCAGATCACAAAAGTACACATTCAACCTTTTATCAGTTATTGCATATATCAACAAAGTAACTAAACCCCTTTAAATCTCGTCTTGTCACTGTCCAGGGTCATATTCACGCGAGCTCAATGCCGTGAAGTCCCCTTTGATAAATCTATAAGCGACCGCTTCTCAAGTCCCGATCAAATGTCGGTTTTCTAACCGACCCATCACTGGACACATGCGTGCGACTGCATTAATTCCTGCTTTTCCGTGGACTATATACTGTATTAACTCTTCGACTTCCATCGATACGCTATGTACGTTATAAGTCAACAGCCTTTTCTGTGGCTTTGTATCGAAGGGGTAAGTAAGTTCAGGCCGGTCATGTTTTGTTTGCGATGAAGTGTACGTTTTAAGTACATTTTTTACCATGTTTTCTTACGTGGGTTCAACGCCCGAGCGTGTTTAAATAGCTCTCAATTAAAGGTAGTTCGAATTCGTTTGTAAATCAGACGCCCGGTGCCAACTTGCCAACACCTTGCGCACGGTGTGTTAAGCCCTCCGCACACAAAGCCGACTCGACCCGATCCGACTGGTTTTCAGTCGGTTCAGCTCAGTATACGTTGCATCAGGACTCCTCAGTACTCCTCAGTAGTCGGAGATCATTCGAGCCCGATTCAACATGTTGAATCGGCTACGACTGAGCGAAACCGACTCTAGCCTGACTGAAAACCAGTCGGATCGGATCGAGTCGGCTCTGTGTGCGGAGTGCTTTATAATGCACACTGAATCGGTGTTATGTAGTCCCCACGCTTAATGAACTTTAACAGGTTCCCTACTCTAGTTTACAATCCCCATAGAGTTAATACCGCGTCCACTTGCAGGTTCCCGTAGACAATGAGTTAAACGTAGTTCGGATCGGTTAATCAACTGCTCGGCCAAGGTGTATAAATGGCTGCCTGGAAGAATCGGAACGTGGTTCCTGTATAGCACCGTGTGCACCTACAAGTTGCCTGGCTGGAATGCTCCCAAGGGAGTGAAAAGTATGTACTTTGTGTGCTGGATTGATTTGCAGTGTGTATCCGATGTCCGGGGTAATACATGATGGGCCGCGAGCGTCGAAAGACGGAACACACGCTAAATAAGTAGCCACCATTATGATTAGTATTATATATTATTATCTAGAGTAGATGTGGATGTACTACACAGCTGTAGCCATGCGTGGGGGTAAGAGCACATTTTTCTCAGAAGGGCTGAGGTATTTTGCCCGAAAAATTGTCCTTCCTATTTTTCACCTGACAAGCAAAAATATAAACAAAATAAAAGTGTCTTTGCCTCTTTGATGCCCGGCATGTCTGTATTTTATGGTTAAGTCCGAAATCACAAAAGTCATGATTTTGCCCGAATATGACGTTGTATTGCTATAGAATCACGCGTGTTTGTCCAAAAGTAACATCACTTTGCCCGTATATGACTTGAGTTTCCCCGAATATGACATGGCATTGCCCTATGACATGGTTTAGCCGAAATACGACATGTTTTGCCCGAATTAGAGGTGTTTTTTGCCCGAATATGCCCTTTTTCAAAGCTCCAGGGGGCTACAGCCGCCACCCCCCTATACCCCCCCCCCCCTCCATTCCCTATCCACACCCCCATCCTACCGTGTAGCCACAAAGGATGGGATCAACCAGGGTGGATTTTCCACCGCATATATATACACTCGAAAAGGTTCTTGCCAACACAGTTTCATGTTCACAAACATACCACACTAGGCACATTTTAATAAAAAATGAATTCCCGTGTTATTTTGTATTGCTTTCCGTTTTGACAATGGGTAAATATAATAGGACAATGCACTGTAGTGGTAAAGTCATGAGTACATCAATGTTAAATCATTACAGCTGACGAACAAGTTAATGGTTAATAGACCAAAATAACTGAGTGTTCAATACCGTAAAACTTCGCCTATAGGCGCTACTATCTCACAGTATTAGCAGGTATTAATCAACAGCCCCAGTCGCGTCCACAAGGATCTAGTATAATGAATATGTATCTAGCCCTTTGTCAACGATCTTCGAGCAGGTCTTAATGAATATTCATGATAGCATAATCATGTAAAGTTGAGACAACCCTATTGAACCAGTACCGCATATAGGCGAAGTTTTACGGTATAGGCGCATATAATAGATATCATCGATGAGACCGTGTGCAAGCATACCTTTAGATGATAACATTGTTCTTTATTTAACGACGAATGCGTGTATGCAATAAAGAACGCATCATTATCGATGCTTAAACAACATATTCGTGTGTAAAAAAAAAAAAAAAAAAAAAAAAGTTTTCGATAACCATTTTGAAATCGCCACTTATCCTATAATCATTCATGATCGTTTCAGAGACCCGCCTTAGATCGATTATCCGCTCAGATTACCTCGTCTTCACGTCTACACCCTCCTTTTGATTTAGTTTTAATTTTTTAGACGACATATTAAAGAGGATTGTATATCGTTCTACCGATTTTGTAAGCTTCATAATCAAAGGATTATGCATTTGCACGATTCATTTTCAAGATCTTAAAACAATTTCGGCATAAGCCATCACTCGAAGCATCTTAAACTCGATTGGCGGTTGCATCTAGTCGCCGGAATTTAACCGACAAACATACCGTATAAATTGATTATCACCATCTCTTCATAATATTCGCTCCAAATGTTAACAGAGTTTTCCTTTCCTGACAAAAAATAATGAACCTATTACCGTCCTCTTCTCTACTGTTATTCATATAGAAATTAATACGTAGTATTCCAAGTCTCCGAATGCAATAGGTTAAATAAAGAACGAGTGTTCATCCTATCATTTAATGCAGCATTATACGGACAATGCACGGATGGGGACTATATACACTTGTGGAAAGCCAATACCCTTGTCAGATAATCCCTCTACAAAATGTAGTCCTGTCAAGTTTTAAAGGGATCTAGTAACTGTGTTGACAAGTGCAAAAAGTGATGCGTGGTTAATAAAATGTGTATTGGTGTGATATGATATGTCCATAAAGTAATGTGTGGACATTTCACGTTAATTGAATGTTTTTTGGCCGAGAAATGAGCGAGAATGCAAAGTGATATTCACTAACTCATTGCACTTACTTTGTACACGGCTTAAACGATCCCGTAGATAGTTTAACATCCGACCACTTCAATCGTAAATATCTTTTGAACGAAATGGAAAATTGAAAACCGAAACTTGTCCCATGCCTGTATTGTTAATACGAATACAACAAGATATGAGAGAAACACTAGAGTTCCAAGTAAGTTTTGAGGATTTGGACAATGTTACTAAGTCCCTTTTAAGCGAACAGGGACGAATATCCTAGACCGAAAAAATCAGCCAGTGTATTGATGGTTGTTATACGGAGACTGCGTCTGGTTCCACTAATCACCCACTAGTATGGGGTGGATAGTATGACGTCTTATATATTAAAGGGATCTAGTAACTTTGTTGATATTTACAAAAAAAAGTGTTGATGGGTTTATAAAAATGTATATGGTTGATATCTGATATGTCCACTGGGTCTTGTATGAAAATTTCAAGTTAAATGGACGTTGTATGGCCGAATAATGAGCAAAAATGCAAAGTGATATTCACTCACTCCATGCACTGACTTTGTACATGGTGAAGACGATCCAGTGGATAGTTTAACATTCGAACACTTCAAGCGTAGATATCTTTTTAACGCAAGGGAAATTTGAAAAACCGAAACCTGTCCCATGCTTCTTTCTACTATACTAAAGTAGCCGATTACGTATGTCTGTCTGTCTGTCTGTCTGTCCATCTATGCATTTCGTAGTGCATTGAGGCACCAACATCAAACTTTGGGTAGTGATTGGTGATGACCCATAGAGGTTTGTGGTCTGGGTCAGGTCGGGGTCAGTTTGACCAGTGGTCAGTTATGAATCGGCCAATATTCCACGTTCATTTGCCATGCAGTCGCGTCGAGCGCTGATCATCGCACATGCTTGCGACGGAAGTACCGTGAAAAGTGTGTTGCTGAAATGACCTTTCATTATGTAGTCTTTGTTCAGCCTGGAATCGATACGTTGTAAATTACTTACGCACATTATCGTATGCCTGTGAAATCGGAAATAACACGTGTGCCGCTGTGTGCGCCTGAATTAAGACTATCGTAATTTGCTTGCGAATTGTTGTTTTTCAAACTTTTAAATAATATGGATTTAAAAATTGTAATGACTGATTTTCGAATAGAATTAAAACAAATCTGATGAAATATATGTATTTCTATCAAGAAACGGACGGTACATTCCAAAAGCGAAAGCGACCGTCGGGCGGGGAATTTGCATAGACTATATACAGAGTAGCGGAATATTGTAGGTCCGGCATCTGTGCATTGTCAACACACAATCTACTACATTGTACACACATTCGTGTGATTGTACATGTCCGTATATGCATGACTGAATTTGATCGGTGATTTTTGTTCACATTTTCAACACGATATTCACAAAATTGGCAAAACAGGGTATACGGCTACCAAAATAGGTTTCTCTCTGTCACTGGTTTAATTTTCTGAATACAGGCTAATTGTAAATGTTTGCTCGAAGTGCATACTTTGTTGTACTGAAGTATAAAAAATGTGTGCTTTTTGTAAATAACGTGTAAACAAGAAGAGCAAGGAATTAGGGTTATTGATCTACTTGACAACGATTTAATTAATACTGTTTATTGTTTGACATGTGATCGCTGGCATTATACCTAGGGTTTTTACAAGGGGGGGGGGGGGGGGGGTAGGGTGGGTTATTGCGTCAACCAAAATTTTCGACGGGCTGGGTGTTGGCCAAGTATTTCGAGGGGGGTGTCGGTCAAGTAACTCGAGGGGGTGTCGGTCAAGTATTTCGAGGGGGGTGTCGGTGAAGAATTTTCGAGGGTGGTGTCGGTCAAATATTTCGTGGGGGGGGGGGGGGCGGTGAAGAATTTTCGAAGGGGGGAGGGATGTTGGTGAAGAATCTCGATGGGGGGTGGGGGATTTTTCGAGGGGGGTGTCAGTGAAGATTTTTTCGAGAGGGGGGTACCAGTGAAGATTCTTTCGGTGTCGCTGAAGAATTTGTGAGGGGAGTGGGTGTCCGTGAATATTTTTTGAGGGGGGGGGGGGTGGTTATTTCCTCAACCAACATTTTGGAGGGGTCAGGTGTCGGTCAAGTATTTCGAGTGGGGAGGGGGGGGGGGGGCTGTCGGTGAAGAATTTTCGAGGGAGAGTGTCGGTGAAGAATTTGTAAGGGGGGTGGGTGTCCTCACCCCCCCCCCCCCCACCCGGGTACCCATATGCCTTTGAATATGAGATTGAATCACCACCGGGGGGGGGGGGGGGTGTCGGTGAAGAATCTTGAAAGGGGGGGTGTCTGTGAAGATTTTTCGAGGGGGGGGGGGTTGTCGGTGAAGAATTTTCTAGGGGGGGTGTCAGTAAAGATTTTATTGAGAGGGAGTAACAGTGAAGATTCTTTCGAAGGGGGGTGGTGGGGGTGTAGGAGAAGATTTTTCGAGGGTGGGGGGGGGTTGTCGGTGAATATTTTTCGACGCGAGGGGGGGTGTCGATGAAGATTTTCTCGAGAGGGGGTACTGGTGAAGATTCTTTCAAAAGGGGGCGGGGGTGTCGGTGAAGAATTTGTGAGGGGGGTTCATGGTGTCCGTGAATATGTTTTTGAGGGGGGGGGGAAACCCCAAAACAGCCCTTTTTCATCAAAGTGAAATTTGAACCCCCCCCCCCCCCCCCCCGTGTACGCATATGCCTGTGAATATGAGATTGTATTTTTAATTATACACTTATTAAATCATATCATAACCATTCAAACAGAGAATCCATTAATTGACCAAATGTTTTTTACAGGATAGATACAAAAAATAACGAAATACAAATATACAACATACAACATTATCTTACTCAAAGATCTGGTGACGGGTAATTTGCTAGTTGCTAATACGATTACGAATACAAAAATGTATGAGGGAACCGCTAGAATTTTAATTGGATTTTGAGGATTTGGACAATTTTACCAATTCCCTTCAAAGGGAACCCCATAACGAGATGTTGTTTTTTCTGACTAAGGCACTTCGAGCCCTGCTATGTAGTTAGCCTTCCCATCGGCATTGGCAGGATCGGGGTGAAGACAGTAAGCATTTCCGTATTGCGGCACGGTGGCTTAGTGGTCGAATGCACGGGAGGTCATGGGTTCGAATCTCGGGCGGGTCCCAACTAATACCGTAATAATAACGCGTCCTACTGCCTTCTAGCAAGGCGTTCGGCATTCACAGAACGGAGTATATGATATGATCATAACAACATTATATTAGGAGTGGGCTATAAATGGGTCATTTCTCGTTTTATTTTCGGGACAGTTTTTTTGTATTTCATTTGCCCTATCTCAACATGAAATGACAATATTTTTTTCCTGGGGTCCAAGAAAAAAGTGTGCAGGGCCAAAATCCAAGATGGCCGCCGTTTTCCTTAAAAATCATATTTACGGTCATAACTTTGTCATTAGTGGGTCTCTTTATTTGGTTTTGATGTCGTCTAACCCTATGTTTTGGGGGTTAAGGGATCTATTTATGCAGTTGAAAGTACTGTAAAATATTCAGATATTGTGTTAAGGTATATTTTTGACCATTTTTACCCCTTTTTAACCCAATTTTGAACCATGCCCGTAGACCTGAAATTAATGGGTAAATTATATCCGAGAACATTTTTAAAAAGCTAGAGAACAAGTTGAAAGTGACAAAATAATATTCATAACCCTCACACTTGACAAAATTTTCAGCCTGGGGTTATAGAAAAAAGTGTGCAGGACCAATATCCAAGATGGCCGCCGTTTTCCTTGAAAAATCACATTTTCAACCCTAATTTTGTCATTTTGTGGTGTTTTTACTTGCTTGTGGTTTCTAACCCCATGTTTTGGGGGTCAAACAATCTGTTATGCATCTAAACATAGTCACAAGCCATCAAATGTTGAGTTAACACCATTTTTGACTACATTTGAACTCCCTTTTTACCTAAATTAGCATATTTCGTGAAACATGTCTTCAATTTCTACGATGTTGCTTAAAACATAATGCAGCTTTCTCCTAAGGAAGTCCCCGGTTCCTGAAACGGTCATAGGCACAATCTGCTGCTCAATAGTGTCCTGGATGTCATCAGTCCCAGGTGTTCGCTGCCAAATTTCATCTCCGGTACCAGCACGCATCAGGTGATCCACTCGGAAAGTTCCGTCCCCATTATCATCCAGGTAGAACCCAATATACCATCTTTTGGTACAGGTCTCTCTCATCCCAGATGACAGCAAGTGGTTGGTTAGGCTGAAACATAAGTTCTTTTTCAGAGTGAGACATTCCCTCTACCTCTTGGGCAATAAAATGCAAAAAAAGAAGTATTTTTCACCCACGTAAAGCCCAACCCTATCATTAACTACACTTCAACATAAGGCTAAAGCGTAGGTTAATTTTCAGAGAATTTGTCACTTTGTCATTCCTAATAAAGCTTTTTGTTTTGGGGGGGGGGTGCCTTCATAGTACAAATAGCTGAGAAATCGCCTGAGCTGAAGACGTTCTTGAGGCAGGAGATTCAGTACCAGAGAGTCACACATCAACGTGATGCAGATGTCCACAGGGACCTTTACAAGGTCAACAAATTATCAGAGAGAGAGATGATCGAGAACCTAACGGTACTCCTCGGGGATGATTACCAAGCATAGGAAGCAGTGGTATTTCCTTGCGAGAAGGAGATACTGGAAACATTGATGGGAGCCCAAGAGGCAGAGGGAATGTCTCACTCTGAAAAACAACTTATGTTTCAGACTAAACCAACCACTTGCTGTCCTCTGGGATGAGAGAGACCTGTACCAAAATATGGTATTTTGGGTTCTACATGTACCTGGATTATAATGGGGACGGAACTTTCCGAGTGGATCAGCTGATGCGTATGGGTACCGGAGATGGAATTTGGCAGCGAACACCTGGGACTATAGAGCAGCAGATTGTGCCTGTACCCGTTTCAGGAACCGGGGACTTCTTTAGGAGAAATCCGCATTATGTTTTAAGCAACATCGTAGAAATTGAAGACATGTTTCACGAAATATGCTAATTTAGGTAAAAAAGGGAATTCAAATGTAGTAAAAATGGTGTTAACTCAACATTTGATGGCTTGTGACTATTTTTTAGATGCATAACAGATTGCTTGACCCCCAAAACATGGGGATAGGCACCACAAGCAAGTAAAAACACCACAAAATGACAAAGTTATGGCTGAAAATGTGATTTTTCATGGAAAAAGGCGGCCATCTTGGATTTTGGCCATGCACACTTTTTTGTATAACCCCAGGCAGAAAATTTTGTCAAGTGTGAGGGTTATGGGGGCTATGAATATTATTTTGTCACTTTCAACTTGTTCTCTAGCTTTTTAAAAATGTTCTCGGATATAATTTACCCATTAATTTCAGGTCTACGGGCATGGTTCAAAATTGGGTTAAAAAGGGGTAAAAATGGTCAAAAATATGCCTTAACACAATATCTGAATATTTTACAGTATTTTTAACTGCATAAATATATCCCTTAACCCCCAAAACATAGTTAGACACCAAAACCAAATAAAGAGACCCACTAATGACAAAGTTATGGCCGAAAATGTGATTTTTAGGGAAAAACGGCGGCCATCTTGGATTTTGGCCCTGCACACTTTTTTCTTAGACCCCAGGAAAAAAATATTGTCATTTCATGTTGAGATAGGGCAAATGGAATACAAAAAAACTGTCCCGAAAATAAAATGACAAAAAAAGTATTTTTCACCCACGTATAGCCCACTCCTAATTATATAATGTTCTACAGGGCCTGTTGGTAGAGCATTGTCACTGAAGTGGCTATACCTCGGTAAATAAAGCGTTATAATTGTTATCATCAGTATTGCTGTTATAATTATCATAATCATTTAAAATCATTCCAGCAGAGACTAGGGTTGCCTGAAGTATAGATCCAAAGGAGTAAAGCGTATAATATACAATATTGAAACTAATTCACTGGGGAATCGGATAAAGGGTGAATTTTCATTGGTTCTCAGTTCCATCCACAATTCATAGCTGCCTTGCTACTTAAAAAAAAATCTACCTCCCTTTCTATCAATACAAAACCTAATAAAAATGGGATAACGTGATTTCTCCCAGGAATTGGTGCCAAACGGACATGCGATTGGTATTATTTATAGAAGGGACAAAATTAACTAGAGCGTGACAAATCCAGGGAATAGTAGAAAATAGAAGTCAAACGTGAAGAGAGTTAGTCATGTTATGGCATATCCAGAGTCAAGCGAAACGTAAACTGGGGTGTTGCAATGATCAGTGAGGGAAGCGGTCGAGGGAGCGAAGCGACAAAGCCGTGGGGTAAGGGAGGGTTATCCCCTGCCACGTTGTGGCCTTTTTTTTAAAACTTCTGGTATTAAAAAAGGGTTTACAGCTTTTGAATTGAAAGACGGTCGCCTTTCCCACAGAGGGGTAACGGAGTTCTCAAGTATACCCCCTCCTTACACCCCATTTACTCCTCAGATGATTGGCGATTCCAAAAACCGTAAAGAAGGGCGGAAAGACTGGGATGAATGAAAATAAATGAAATGCCACAATCTTTAGAATCATGCACGAATACGTGACGGTTAATTGACCCAGTAATTCCAGCTACATATTTGTACAAAAATAAATACTGTACTGCTTCTACTACCTACTATTCTATAGTACCTCCATTTTGTTATATCTCTTTTGAGGAAAATTTTATTTCCATGTTTCCACCACTACCACTATTACTACTACTCGTTTAATAGTCCAACCTTTTCTACTATTTGGCTGTTATTCTATGATCTATGATTGCGTTTAAGTATTGTCAGAGGGCTTGCCAGCGAACCTCAACTTGGAGAATTATTCTCTCCCACGTCTTTTGGAGTGGTTGCTTCCTCTTTTTTCCTCCAGAGCACAAGCTGACGGGTCTTGAGAGAGGAACAGAAGTGGGTTTAGATTCGAGTGAAAGCTAGGTAATGGATGGGGTCCGTTGCACAACGCCATACAGGTCATCGAATCTAGAGTAAGTCCACAAATACTCGATGGTGATAGGTCCACAGAGGTCTTTGTAGTTAATGGGTCGAACCACGAGAGTGTGTGTAATTAGAGCCGTATAGAAGACGGGGGGGGCTGGTGTTTATAGGGGGCTGCAACCCCCTCCCCCTCCTCGGATTATCAAGTTTAAATTTTGGACAAATACATGTCATATGCAGGCTATTAACTCATGTCATAATCGGCTAAACGTTTGTCATTTTAAGCAAACCCGTGTGATATTCGGGTAAAACAATAAATATTTTCTAAACACATCTTTAAAAATTATACGATTTCGAGACAGATCAGTTGAAGTGAAGACACATTTTATAGGAGAGATTATATTATATTTGATTTGATTTGATTTGATTTGATTTATCTAAATTATTTCCACATATTCGACAACATATAAACACAAGCAATATCGAAATCAAATTAGGGTATATCGACATTTCATTCTTCAGAAAAATAAAGCAATCTTACATTCAATATATTCGGGCAAAAGACCTCGGCCCTCTGGCAAAATTGATGCATGGTCCGCCTATGTGTGTAATGGGGCCCTTGACCTCCGGGTGGGAAATGTATTTGCAATATCCCAGGCACGTTCTACTTAAGTATATAATAATAATAATAAACATTTCTTATATAGCGCATATCACGCCTAGAATAGGGTCTCTATGCGCATAAGAAGGAAGCATGAAAGGATAAGTACAGAGATAGGTAAGAGATGGAAAATAAGAAAGAAGTCTAACACAAGTGACAGTGAAATAATACAAAAATACAAAAATAAAAATTTATATACGTATATTACTTCAAAAATAAGTGGGTTTTTAAACTGGTCCTAAACCTTTCAATAGAGTCTAATTGTTGTATGTTTTCAGGGAGATTGTTCCATAGTGTTGCTGCTGCAAATGCAAATGTACGTGCCCCATAAGATATTGTATTAAATATTGGACAAAGTAAGAGGGACTTACTCTGGGAGCGCAGATTCCTAGCAGGACGATATAAGTATATACACTTGTCATAGTTGTTGGCCCGAGGGCTGAACGTGTCATCAAAAAAAGGCCAGGCTATTAGATAAGAGTTTATAGATTATATATAAAATTATATAAAGCATGAATATTGGCCAAAGTAATACATTACCATGGTCGTAGGGTGACATTTTTCTCAGGGGAGGGGGGGGGGGCGGGGGGGCGGGGCGGGGCGGGGGTGAGGTATTTTGCCCGAATAATTTCCTTCTCGACTTTTCACCTGACAAAAAAAAAAAAAAAAATCCTCGCTTTTTTGGTGCCTGAAAGCCCGAAAATGATATGTTTTTAATGGCTTAGTCCGAAAAAAAAACACGCCCCTGCTTACTCAACTTAACCAGTGGTCTCGGTCTTGGCCTTGGCCACGATATACTAATAGTGGGGAATTAAATCTGTACCAAAGAAATGTATAACTCTATAATAATAGTTACAATCAAGTCTCCTTGCTGATAATGACAAATATGACTGAGTTTTATCAACCTTTTACAAAGAAAGTAACTAACGGCTGTCCAACTTAGAATCTTTGTAAAAACACCCCCAGATGTGAGGAATCTGTAAATGTTTTGCAGTTTCGTTCATTTATACTTTGTTTATGCGTCCTTTACATGTCCTTTTTGTCCTTGTTTATATAGCCATTGATATTATAACACCATAACTTTGCTAATGACGTTTTGGCCCAGATTCGAATGTATCAAATATCGGCTCATATTTCTGCCATGTTTGTTAATTCGATTTTACGACTGTATTTCACAATTATTATTGACCGCATATTGGCTTCAATTTGTAAATCAATCTTGCCACTTTATTGACATACATGTCTATAATTTGTAAATCAATCTCACAACTTTACTGGCATATATATTACATTATTTGTAAATCAACCTCGCGACTTTATTGTTTATTGGCATACAGTATTTGTAAATCGATTTTCGCGACCATATCTAGCTCATTGGCTTACATTTTCTGATCGATTTGGCGGTCATATTACACGATGGAAGATGACCACCAAAACAGAACAAGCCGTGTCCAAGTGTGTCATACGCAACGGTTTTGGCTTGGGGCCCCCCGGATATCGATTTTGTATAACTGTGTCACACGTGTATGACGTTTTAGATATGGATAGCGACCATCCGTTTAGGGCAGTGGCGTATCTGGAGGGCCCGCTCCCCCGGGAGGGGGGGGGGGGGGCGTCCAACCCAGATATGGGACTATTGCGTCCTCCCAAGATGATAAAGTCTGAATGAACGCTAGCTTTATAACGTCGTACTTTTAGGAGACACACGTTTTGTTTAAAGAAGAGAAAACATAACAAGTAAAAGTAAAGAAACCTTTGAGTATCTGGCTAAAATATTTACAAATGAATAACAACAACAATAAACAACAACAACAAAACAGGTAGGTTGTGACAGAAAACAAGTCCTCGAACAAAAGAGACATTTGAGTACCGTTTTGGAATTTAATCATATGTATGATTAAGTTCCAATACTCGAATATCTCTTTAAGTGACGTTGGCAACCCACTGAAAGTATAGGTTTTCCCATCCATTTTAACACTTTTGTCATTCAATTTCATTAATGTGTACTTCAATTTCTTCCCGAATTTGAATCGAATTTTAATGAAATTGATTGCAAATTGACGAAATCGCTTTCGCTGTGTGGCCGACGAATTTGATTTGCAATTGACGAAAATGTGTGACAAATGACTAAATTGTGTGGTCTTTTTGTTAAATTGATCGACAAAAGACGAAACTGAAGTTAGGATTTCCGCTTTGGTGGTTCCTCGGGACGAATTTGAAGTACAAATTAATGAAATTGAATGACAAAAGTGTTAAAATGGATGGGAAAACCTATAATAATAATAATAATAATAATAATAATAATAATAATTGACCCCCAAAAAATAATTTTTTTAAACAAACAGCAAAAAAGGGAAATCCTGTGGGGTTTTTTTTACAAATAAATAGAAGGTGCCCCCAATAATTCGCCACGGAGTAGAAGATAGGAATGGAGAAAAAGAAGGAAAATATCTGCTTCACGGATTCATCGTTAATCTCATCCGTTTCAACTGGGAATTTGCTCATAAAAACTTGTGTATTTGCATGTTTGGAGTGATCATGAGATTGACGGCCAATCCATCCCATAAAACCACTAACACGTTATATTAAAGGTTTTTTCTCACACCATAATAATTATACAAACCCATCGCACACTATATAACACAATCCGATTTCAATCCGACGAACAACTGAGTATCTGAACTAAAGCAAGGCGTGCGAATTTAGAGCATGTAGTATAGTTCAGATCCTTCGTCGCTTGTCGGCTTTGATCGGATCGTGGGACAGGAAACCCCCTTTCATATACAGATGTCACGTGCTATCAATAGGTGGAAAACATGGGAGGAGACGTATAACCTCAACAAAATGTTGAAGTTTGGGTTGGGGTGGGGGCAAGATGCACTTTAGCCACGAAACGCTATCCTGACGGATAAACATAGACACCTTTCCACCTCCCCCCCCCCCCCCCCCTCCCCCACCACCACTATGCCCACCGCCCTTTGGAGTCGAAGACCTTTTTGAGATTGAGACGGAAAAAATCGACTACCGGTATACTGCTTGCTAATTCGAAATTAATGTTTTGTGTTTATTACATTGAGCCTCAGAATGGAAGACATAATTGCTATTGATAAATTACCATTTTGTCCTTTGAATTCATGCATACGCATCTACACAGAAGAGTATTTCATACATGTGGCCTAAGAACGGAAGATGTTATTGCACTTTCTAAATTACCTCGTTTGTATCTTTTTAATTCATGCACTCTGAGTCTAATTGGCCAATACGGTACTTATCATTATTCAACTTCATTACGTCGTTTTTTATTTCATACAGCAAAAGAACCGAAGAACCGGTGACTAGTCATTTCTAAATGAGTATAATATGTTTGTCTCTTGAATTCGTGTATCCCTTGTATAGTTGTCTACAAGTTACAACTTACTATTTGATTTGATTATTTTTTTGTTTTCAACCCACGCGTTCCCGAGTCTAACTGTCTCCTAATTCAGGGCTCGACACTATATTATAGCACTTGCTCTTTGGTCGGGGCAAGTAAATATTTATTTCGGGCAAGTAAAATGTCCAAATTATTCTAAGTAGATGGCCGAATCAGGCAAGTAACGCCAGTTCGTAGTTACAATCTGCGCATGCGCAATACAAAGGTCAATCGTACCAATGCGGCATTCATCGAATTGAAAGGACTGGATAAGGTTGCTTACTTGTTATTCTTGAGTACATTGATTGGAAATTCCTAGGTTGATCAATTGTTCTCATGAAAGTAACAAAGGATATCCCATGACAACCATCTGCCACTCTGAACATGACTGCACAGAGTAAAAGCTTTATATCCTACCCATGATTGTAGAATTCAATGGTCAAGGGGTCAAACGACCCATATCCGGGTCCCATATGCTATCTACGAACTGGTCTATTATACGAGAGAAAAGTTGTTTTCCTCATGGATCAAACAAGAGAGCAATTTGCCAAGCAGATCGAGCTACCTAGCAAAATTATTAATTTTGGTTTCACATTGTTTTTACGGGCAAGTTAATTTTCTGTTCGGGCAAGTAACATTTGAACATTCCTGAATTTGCTTGTCCGAACAGGCAAGTAGAAAGAAAAGTAAGTACCACACTTGGCTAATCAATCGGAAATCCGGTCAGAAATAACTTTATTGATGAGATTTCCTTGTATTAATATCACTATTATCATCATCATCCATACCAATACAGTCAGTGGAGACAGATACTATAGGCTGGAATGTATTAATGAGGTTTATGAAATCATGGTCTGCATCTATAGAGCGTCATGTGTATAATTATGGAGGAAGAATATACACGTCTTACTTGTTAAAGATGATGAAGCTACACATTTTTGCTAAAGACACCAAAATAAATGTCTTTGGTCTCAATTGAATTGGTGCAAACACCAATGGCAGTATCAGAAATTAGCTAAGTTGTATGATTTCCGCATTTTATCTACAAGCAGCACTTCATAGATTGTGTATAGACCATGATTCAATGCCTTTGTAAATTCCAATGGAGTCTCATTCGGGATAGAGGCTGACTTTTCGGTCTCTTTTTGCTACGTTTGAAATCCATTTTGTTTATTTCATACACCCCCGAGAATGGATGTGGAAAGAAGAGTTGCGTTTATAGTTGATACACTGTTGCGCGATCAATTATGCAAACCTTGATACCTATTTGCTAACAGGTTAAGCAAATGACACGTAATGCCAACCACCCGCCCCGCTAATGGACAATACATGACGTCTTTAAAAATTAAAAGTGGGGGCAAACATAATTAAGGACATTTTCACATTCGTGCAAATTGACTCGTCACTTCGACCTCATCCACACACACACACAAACAAACAGACACACACAGACACGCACACACATACACACCTCCAGTTAAATCTCCTACGGATTATTCAGGAGGAGTAACCTACCTAGGCCCCCTTGCAAAAAGAGATGCAATCGATTGTAAGTTGTTAGAATTGATTGTAAGTCAGATAAATTGCGCGTTTCAACCAATCAGATGTCCGCCTTTAAAACACATGATCTGACTTACAATTCATTTTAACTTACAATCGAGTGTGTCTCTTTCTGCAACGGGGCCCAAGTATACCTAGTACATACAGTGCAGATGGGGATGGGGGAGACTATCATATCCGAACACTTCAATCATACAGAACTTCTAAAAACACCCAAAACATGTTCAAGTTGTATTACGAATACACCGATGTATGTTAGAACCACTATAGATTTCTAAGTAAAATGTTACTAGATCCCTTTAATTTCATCACCACGAGTCCCTCTTTTTCAGTCACTGTCGTATTTGAGGGGGGGGGGGGATTGGGGCTACAGCCCCCACCCAAAATTGATTTCATACTGTATGTATGATTTTTTTTTTCTCACCCAAATTCTCACCCACTTCTATTTATTTTGGGGGGCCAATATTTCGGCCCTTCGAACTTCATCAGGGCTTTATGAGAGTGGGCATTAAATGTGCGAGACCGAGGTACTGGGGCGATGGATGGATACATGGAGTCATCAATGCTGTTGAGTGGTGTAAAAGAATATCCAAATGAGAGTGTAACAAAGAAGCTGTAGAAAATGTGAATAAAGGCATACTCTAGTGCAACAAATGTAAACAAATTAACAAATAACAAATGGGGGGGGGGGGGGGGGGCTCTTACGCCCATGTTTCCCACCGTTCAGGTGAAGGACGTTGCACGCTGTTAACTCGCACTTAATCGATGAGGGGGCACAAAACGATCACGAGATGAACTTGAACAGCGCGTAAATGGCTTTTTAATCAACGTCATACTGTATTGCTCCGGGCTTAAAATAATCGCATACAATAATTCGTCGGTCGCGATAATGGATAATGGCGCTAAGTCACTTGCTTGTATTACTTCAGAGGTAATCATTTTTAAAATTGTTTGTAGCCTTGTAAAGCCCCAGTTTAGCTCCCTTATTATATTTTTGATAAATATTCAAAAAATTAACAATAATTGTATATTAAAATTTGACATCACATGTAGAAATCGGCTCCGACCTACAAAATAGTAACTATGCAGAATTTATTTTTGTCAAAACCGACTTAACGCCTTTCTCACTCTCACCTAACGGTTTGTTGTCTTTGTTTGTGTTCATACAAGTGTGGTTTGTCTTCATATTAACCTCTTAGTGTTCATTTTAGGATATTGTACCTTAAAATACTAACCCATACATCATCATAAATGCATACACGTCTTATTATTTAATAATGGTACTGCCAAGCGACACACCGACAGGATCCTGTATACAGTTATCGCCTGGTCTCTGAGTCTTTTCGATGAGCGTATAATCGCGTAAATAAATGTCACTCACAGTGCGTACAAACATATGCGTGATTGACTCATCGAACAGTTTTCCCATGATCGGGGTTTAGAGCGCAATATGGATTCAGACGCCACAGAGTCTGGAGAAATAAATAGGCGATTGGTTATCCTCATATACTCATAGGAGTAGAGCGATAACAATAACGGCAGAAATTGTACTGCAATAAAGTCTTCCATTAAAAAGCCGCGGTATGAACCCGTAATCATTTCAATGGAAAGAATGTTGTTTAAAAACGTATATTGAGGGCGGTGCCTATCCCAAATCCCGCTAATTAGTATAATTATGTTTTTTTTTTATTTTTTATAATTGGTATGTATCAAATTAAAGTTGCAGAGTTAGTTGATGAATTGTGTTACGTACATGAATAGTAAAATAGTGCAAACCAGCGCGATCTTTCTAACGGATGAGTCGATTCACATAATTGTACATAGTTATCGAAAGCCGAATGTCCCTTTAATCATTTTAAGCAAACCGTAACGCGTTCCGCTTTTGGTAATTTAAATTTTAAATGACCACTTGAACATGCTCAGGGTCGCTCGAAATATTGAGTATAATGTAGCCCACGCTTTACAGGTGCATTCGTTTGCTACGTAACCCTGTAAAAGTCGTGATGTGACTGGTTACATTTATCATGTTAATGGTTCAAGTTTATACTGTATTACAGTAATTGTCACGTAAATGCGTATCAATCACTTATTTAACAAGTATTGTGATGTTTTTTATTTGGAGGTGCACTACACTAAGCACCCACCCCCGTCATTAAAAACACAAAATAAATTTACAGAACATGAATAAAAAATGGTTTAAAAACACAAGAAAATTGCTTAGGCTGGTAGCAGCCAGAAAGGAGGTAGTCCTTATATGCGGCTGACCAAAATAGTCAAATATAAAAAGCCTTATGATTTAATTTAAGCTAAAATAGCAGGTAAAACAAACAAACGAATACATGTACAATATAATAATGAACTTAACAACCATTGAAATCTTAAGATAGCATCAATATTGGTCCATCAAATATTGTTTGTATTTATATTTAAAAGTGTTGACAAACTTCAATTCACGTATTTCACGAGGTATAATACTCCATAAGAAAGGTCCATTATATATAACTGTTTTATATGAAGTCTTATGTACAAGAGGCAAGTGATAATTATCTGCATTTCTAGTACTGTAATGGTGTATATTACAATTTAGAATGAACAGCTTTAAAAGTGATTTGGGAAGGATTTGTAAATAGCACTGGAACATAAAAATTGCACATTGATAATTATACATATCGATACAATTCAATATTTTCATTTCTTTAAAAAGTGGGTGTGTATGAGCAAGATAAGAAGTATGGCAAATAATACGTATTGCACGTTTTTGCAATAAAATTACTTTCATAACATGAATTTCATATGCATTCCCCCATGCAAGTATTCCATAATACAAAAATGGTAATATCAAACTGTTATAAATCATCTTTAATATACATTTAGGAAATGATTTTAATGTATACATAACGCCAATATTTTTCGATAGCACATTACAAACAGCATTTATATGATCAGTCCATTTTAATTTATTATCAATAGTTATACCAAGAAATTTGAGTGAAGAGACCTGTTTAATTTCTGTATTACACAAACGAATAGTAATAGAATTAGTGTCACATTTTTTATTAGTAAAAATCATATAATGTGTCTTACTTATATTAATTGACAATTTATTTACAGAAAACCATGTGTTTATTAACTTAATTTCTCGATTAAAAATATCTTGAAGTGATTGAATATTTGGATGGGATACTAACAAACTCACACTACGTGCAGTATGTCATGTGCACACTTTCCACTGCTCTCGTTGGGTGCGTAGTGCTACGACCTTGCACTTTATAACGCGGACAGTAATTGCGTTTTTGTCGTCATTTTATTGTTCTTTTAATATGCACAATTAAACTGTAATAATATTGTCCTCTGAAGTCCATTGACTGTATTATGTTATGTTCGTGTTATTATTGTTTTAACATACACGCGGTGAACATGTATTTTACATTTATATATATCGTTTTATATATTATTATAGAAGATGTTACATTAGTACAGGCTTCGTATAGATATATTATTAGTGAATATACTTAAAGGGATAGTTGAGTATTGGTCAAACTTAACTTTAGTAACCCAAACCTGCATCATTACGTTACAAACTAATAGTTATATGCTCGAAAGGTATACACAATTACAAACGACTAAATAAAAACCCTGGTATCATTATTTTTAAAAAGAGCCGTTACAACTCAAGAGTGCGCTCTCTAAAAACTCCTTGGTTTTAGCCATTTTTCATACAAAATTGTGCATTTAATGTTTTGTTAAAATAATGTTTCAATAGAGATATCATCAACAACTATTTAAAAACCTATTTCGATTTTTTCAAAGTAGTATAATATGAGCATTTTTTTTTTTCTTCTAAAAAGTCAAAATGTCCCCCGGCCGGTAGACTTATGAATAAAATATCTTAAAATCAAATTTTTCAACTATGAGAGCATTTGAAAGGTAATGATTCTCATTTTACATGTTTTATTCAAGGAACTTTCAAATGGAATTAAAACCAACCAATTTAGTGTCAAGGGGCATTTCGGGAAGTACCAATACTCAAGTGTACCTTTAATACCATGACTTTAATTTGTATTGTCATTTTTATTTTAAATAACAAATAAATCCAGCTAGTGGAAATGCATATCAAACAACAAATACATATCATTTGGCGTAGATTCAGTGCATGATCGGTCGTGTTGTTATCTTAGACATTCGCCGTTTTATTTGTGTAATTATTATCAAAATATTTTCCCCGACTGATCTTCGATCGTATCTTTGACGTGTCTATAGAAAATTCGATTCCCCATAAAACAGAATAATTTATTTCAAAACATAAATACACCGGATCGTTGTTGCTTTTTCTCCAGTTCATCAGTAAAAGTACATCAACAGATAATATATCTGTCTATAGATATTCGATTTCCATGCATCAGAGAACAGAAATACACCGGATCGTTTTTTTATTTTGTATTTATGTTCATTAGTAAAAATGTCATCAACAGATCACATCGACGATAAGTCTATAAAAGTTCGAGTTCACTTCATTGCAGATATGAGGATACATTTGTATAAAGTGTAAAGGAATATTTTTACAAAATCGATGGTTTAAAGTTACAAGGTATTCCCACACTGTGGCCCCGCTGCAGAATGAGTTGCAATTGATTGGAAAGTTGCAATGAATTGCAAGTCAGATCACGTGACTGAATGCGCAAATCTGATTGGTTCAAATGTGCATACTTTCTTATTTTCAATTATACTTTATAATCGATTGCACTGATCGTGTTTGTATAGTTATATCAATACAGACTTATGCCCGGCGCAGACAGAGCCGATTCGACCCGATCCGACTGGTTTCAATCAGGCTAGAGTATAGGCCCGGTCGGTCGGAGCCGATTCATCGTGTTGAATCGGCCCCGACTGGCATCCGACTGTCACTCGTCTGGCAAAATGTGTGTCGCGAGGCACTGAAAACTAAGCCAGTCCGAGTGAAAACCGGTCGGATCGGGTCGAGTCGGCTTTGTCTGCAGAGGGCCTTACACATTATAAATTTGAAAATGTAATTTTATAAATCGATTCTGGTCAAGGTTGATTGATAAATTAATATTGTCATTGTTTAAATGTTTTAAAATACATTAGTTTCACGTTATTGATTCACATTCATCCCTTTCTACTGATGAATATCATGTTTTATGTTAATATTTTATACACGTATCAATCGAGCTGTGAAAAATCCCAGGGGGGTAGTCTTCCATCCCAGCAGTTTCGAGGAAATTGTCAATCAAAGTGCAAAAATTATTATTTCCACATGGATGCGTATGTATATGTGAATCAACGAATAAAATGTTCAGTTTAATAGGTAAAACACGTACATTGTCGGCGAGAGGCGTGTAAAACAAACAAAGTATATAACTATCAAGTAAAGCCCCGAAACAAGAAAGTGATTAAAGGGACTTATAGTAACAATGTCCAAATCCTCAAAATTATAGCAGTTCTCTCATACCTTGTTGTATTCATATTAACAATAAAAACATGAAACAGGGTTCGTTTTTTTTCAAATTTCCCTTTCGTTAAAAAGATATTTACGATTGAAGTGTTCAGATGGACCGCGAAAACCGTGTACAAAGTGAGTGCAATGAGTTAGTGAATATCACTTTGCATTCTTGCTCATTACTTGGCCATATAACGTCCATTTAACTTGACATTTTCACACAATACCCATTGAACATATCAGAAAACAACAATATACATTGTTTCAACCACTCATCACTTTTTGCACATGTCAACAAAGTCAACAAAGTTACATGTCAAAGTTACATGTCAACAAAGTTACTAGATCCCTTTAAGTAAAGCCCCGAAACAAGAAAGTGATTAAAATTGTAACGTATAACGTTGTCATTTCGGGCGCCTGCTATATGATACTTTCCCCAGAATTTTGAGAGACATCAACATTGAATTTTACGACTGAATTATATTTAAAGAGATATATAATTATTCATCACGTTATTGTACTTTATGAGCTACATTTGTGGTAAAAGCGTATGGGATCTGATTTTTAACTATCTGCCAAAACTGGAAAACTGCTCCTCACATGCCTCCCACGAAAAATCAAATCCTCTTCGAGAAAAGGAGCGATATAAAATATGTCATGTATGAAAACAATTGACTGAAATAGTTCTTTTGTGTAAAAACGTTCCTGTATACTTTATATTTGTTTTCGTTAATGTATGTTTTAACCTTTGTATAACGAGTTTAATTTGTGTATGATAGCCTATCCTACCATTGTTGTTGTTTTTATTCATTTTCAAATCTGATTTGTATCTCTTTATGTTGTCGATGCATGTGCCAATTATCTGTAAAGGTGTTTGATAGTGACACTATAATTATCACTGTATCTTATTTTGTTTGAATTCATTTATTCAGGTTCATCGACCGCATTGTCAGCAGTATCAGAAGGCCTGATGTGTTGATAAGAATTAAAGGGATCCAGTAGCTTTGTTGGAACGTGCAAAAACTGGCGAAGGGTTGATAAAATGTGTATTTCGGTGATCTGATATGGCCACTGAGTTATGTGTGAAAATTCCATTAATGAGTGTCATGTGATCGAGTAATGAGCGAAAACGCAAAGTGATATTCGCTGACCCAATGCACTGACTTTGTACACAGTTATCCACTAGATAATTATAAATCTGAACACGTCAATCATACATATCTTTATAACGGTAGTGAAATTTGGAAAACCGAAAGGTGTTCCATGCTTCTATTGATAATACGATACACTGAGGCACGTAAGAACGGCTAGAGTTTCAAGTAAGTTTTGAGGATTTTGACAATGAATACATGACTGTTGATCCCATTAAAATGGTTCATTAACTTTGGAGCTTTCACACTTCTCTTGTATCTTGTTGTTTGGCCTATGGTAAGAGAAGAATGTCATGGGTTTTGATTTTTCAAATGTCTCCATAATTATGGAGGTATTTATGATTGAATTCGATGCATCCGAATTAGAATACCAAATCGCCCATTTTTGGAAACTTCACGCGAACGATTTTGTCTGTTTTTACTAGGTAAACATTATTCCTTTTCAATCAAAATCTCACATATCCTTCTAAAGGATCTTACAATAAAATGAATATATGATTGAAATCTCAAATATCACTTTTGGGGGAAATATTAAGTAAATGGATCACTTTAACAAGCCGAGTTTATTACCCTCTACTCGTCTCGAAAAAAAAAGTTGTCCTAAACTGATGTCATACAATCCGTCTAAAGGGTTCAGATTACCACTTATAAATTCATCCTTTTCTTTTGCAAAGGAAAAACTAAATGTTATCGTTATTATGTGAAATCATAATAATAAACACTTGGAGCCAAACTGTTGCGCACGCACCAATTAGGAGACTGAACAGATCAGATGAGTCAACGAGTCCTTGGCGAAAGAGAGATTAAAAGAGAAATTGAGAAGACGGAGGAGATGGTATGGGGAGAGGATGAGAACTTAGAAGAGAGGAGATGGAGATGGAGGAGGAGGAGGAGGAGGAGGAAGGGAAAGAGGGGTGAACATGAGGAGGAAGATAGAAGAAGACAAAAAAAGAAGAATAACAACAACATCAACAAGACGAAGAAGAAGAAGAAAATGAAGAACAAGAACAAAAGGATTACGCAACGACGGCGATAATTATGATGATGATGACGACGAGGGCGAGATGCTGATCTTGATGATGAGTACGACGACGATGTTGCTGCTGCTGCTGATGATGATAATAACGACGACGATGGTGTTGATGCTGCTGCTGATGATGATGATAATAACGACGACGACGACGATGATGATGATGATGATGATGATGATGATGATGATGATGATGATGGTGACGACGATGATGATGATGATGATAATGCCTATTCTAGTGATGGTGCTCAGCAACGTGTGTATATATAGGGCGAGGGCAATCACTCACAAATCTTGGTGAATGACGTGTCATCGTCAGCTTTTTTATTTAAAAATTTTATTTAAAAAGTGACCTCTAACACTAAGATGGAAACTGGTAGTCAAGGGACCTGTTGCAAACTCCTCCAACGAAAGGGGGCTAGCGAGGGAGGCGCAAGAAGGGGGGACCCAGGGGGGGTAAGCGTCATAGTTGTGGGACTCGAGCACCACGGTCCATAAAGTTCAAGTGTCATTATAAAGACGCTTAATTGCACTTATCGTGGGCTTTTCAATCCTTTAAGGGGAATTCCAAGCCTTATTTAAGTGACGCCTAACAGAGTTTTTAAAAAAAATTAAAAAAGGAATGAGAAGAATTATCGACGACCATTTTGTTTTGTTGTTTTTTCTGATCTCACAAAGGCATAATTTTACAACCATTATTATAGTAAAACGGGAGATTGAGCCAATTCAGCAATATTGCAAGGAAATCGCTATTCCCTCTGGGGTCCACGTCAAATTACTGCATCGACCAAAACTTACACATTTTCATCCAACAATTATCCGAAAACTCTATTTTTATTTGCACCAACAAACATGTCGGATATTTTTGTACTGAGCTTTTTTGTTTTCATGTTCTTTCATCACTTCATCACTTGTCAAATATTTAACAGGAACAAAACTTTCGACATTAATTTATTCAAAATTTTTATTTGCCAAAAAGTAACCTCCCAAACCTTTAAAATGCCAATAAACAATCTCAAGGACAATTTTCAAAACCGCAAGTACCTCTTCAAACCAATAGGTCAATACCAATCGAAGAGAATGTCGATACTCGACCATGAGTATTGTTGTGAATACGGAAAGAACAGATTTATCGTGATAATATTATACACTTCTCCAAATTGTGGACAGAACAATCTTTATTCTTCTTGACGCCCCAAACTGGAATATGCTGCATCTGTATGGGACCCTTATCAATCTAACCTCATAAATAAGATAGAGATGGTTCAAAGACGGGCAGCACGGTTTGTCGTCAATGACTACCGCCGAATTACAGGAGTGACTGACCATGTGAACTCACTGAACTGGCCCCCTCTTCAAGAGCGGAGGAAAGTTAGCAGACTCTCCATATTCCATAAAGCTATTCATCAAGAAGCGGCAGTCAATATCCCAACATACGTAAAAAAAGTCAACACGACCCATGAGAGGAGATCCTGATCGATATACTCCACTCCAATGCCGGACTAAAGCATACCTTAACAGCTTCCTCCCTCACACACTCAAAGATTGGAACAACCTACCCTTCTCAACCAAAAACTCAAACACACACTTTTTGTGATATATTGGCATAACGTCATTTTCCGACAATGGCCCAACATCATCTCATGACATGATGTTGGGCCATTGTCGGAAAATGACGTTATGCCAATATATCACAAAAATGACGTCGTGACGATGTTGGGCTGGCGGACATTTTAACCTCGAGCCAACGGCGATATGCCGACATCCGGCAACCAAATTCCGACATCGGCCCGACGTCAGGTGGCTAGCTGGGTACGCACGTCATTTTCGGGCAAAAACGTCCCATATTCTTTTCGGGCAAAAGACCTCGGCCCCCTAAGAAAAATGGGGCCATGCGTCCATGCTTAGCTCGGTTCTTCGACTGTAAGCTGTAGCTCAGAAGCGTCAATCCGAAATTCTTTAAAATAATCATGTGAAATTATGACCACCTTTCCACACCAAAAAAGGGTCCGAGTATAGTCAAGCATACATGAGTAGCGATTGGGGAAACGATCTTGCGTCACTCACTTCGTATATTGTTATATCAGCGTAAAGAGAATATAATATGTATTCGTTAATATTGAAGGGACGTATAGTAACATTGTCCAATTCCCCAAAATCTAATTGGAATTCTAGCGGTTCCCTCATACCTTGTTGTATTCGTATAATATTAACAATAAAAGCATGAAATGGGACATGTTTCAGTTTTTCAAATTTCCCTTTCGTTAAAAAGATATTTACGATTGAAGTGTTCAGATGTTAAATTATCCACTGGACCGCGAAAACCGTGTACAAAGTGAGTGCAATGAGTTAGTGAATATCACTTTGCAATTTTGCTCATTACTCGGCCGTATAACATCCATTTAACTTGAAATGTTCACACAACACCCAGTGGACATATCGAATAAAAACAATATACATTGTATCAACCACTCATCACTTTTTGCACATGTCAACAAAGTTACTAGATCTCTTTAATACTGTTATATAAAGGGGAGGTATGCAAGTGTGAGAGTGGATTATACTTTCCCAAGGCATACTTTATTTCGTTAAGGAACCCACAAGGGGATAGGGACATCTACTATCTTTAGCACAGGTATACCCCACCCCCACCCCTCCGACCTCAGCGTGTGATTTATTAACCCCCCTTTGCACTCTGCGTATATAAGTGATTCCTTAGTTATGATGAGAATAACAACAACATGAACAACAACAACAATAATAATAATAATGATGATGATAATCAAATTAATAATAATAAGAATATGAATATGAATATGAATACGAATACGAATAATACGAATAATACGAATAACAAATAAAAATACCAATATCAATATCATTATCAATATCAATATCAATATCAATATCAATATCAATATCAATATCAATATGAAAAGGAATATGAATATGGGCTAGACAAGAGATAAGTCCCTGTCCTTTGCTAATGTTGATGAATAATGTACATTTCACCATTGTATGCAATATATACCACACATAGAGCATTATATAGATTTCTTATTATTCAACTATATGATGCCACATGACCATCATGCATGCGGGTTAGGTGGACGTTCTACACTGCGTTTGACACTTCCGAATGTTTAATTTCGATTGGTTGTTTCGAGTTGTCGAAAATAAACCAAAATGAAATTAGATTTTCGCCAACTCGCGTAAACTCCCCCAGCTCGGGTGATACACTGACACCTATCCCTTGATTGGTTCGTTCTTTCGTTCGTGTCTCCTCTAGATTTAAAAATGTCCCTCCAATGCTGGCTTGTGGTGTATTGTGATGGCATTTAATCCATATAGGCCATATTCGGACAAAACATGTCATATTCGGGCAAAATAATCCATAAAATACATTGATACCGACCATGGAAGTAATATTACTAAAAACGAATCCTCAGTAAGGAAGAGAACATCAAAATAAGATACATGTATACAGTCAAACCTGTGTATAGGGACCACCGAAGGGAAGTAAGAAAAGTGCCACTGTAGACAGGTGACCTCTATAGACAGGTTCATTCCATTTTTTCTTTGCAGGGGATCATGTTTAGTGGCCAATATAGGCTGATTGGCTGCTATAGACAGGTGACCAATAAGACAGGTTTGACTGTATGTAAAAATGCATATTCAGTGTGATGAATTGATCATTACAATGATCGGGAGGACTTCATGATGTAAAGACCAATAAGCAAAATATCAAAATTATATCAGGTTGAAATACTCTTTACAAGGTGTTCTCACATCACCTTTTCAAAAGTATCTTTCCTCCCAGGCCCCAGCCTTAAAGGGTACCATCACCCACAAATAATATTCTTAAAAATGAAAGGCAACATCTTTAGAAGTCCATTCCATCAACAAGTTCACAAAAATATGTTTCCAGGAAGAAAAAAAATATAATTGGAAAACGCATCATTCTAAAGCACGCGTTCACGGGTCTGCATGTACGAGACTACTTTGTCCAGAGCGAACGAATCGTCCGGGATTGTCTCCAAAGGTACGCGTGAATAGCATTGGCGCACTCGCAAATGTTTGCCCCGTACGGAACCAGGAAATAATAGTGGTTCCGTAAGTGGTGGTAAGTAATTGCTTTGTTTATGAATTACACAATCCTTTGCGAAATGTTGGGTATCTTTGATATCGCAAAACGGTACCAAAACATATAATTATGTGTTGTTCTTTGCCTGGTGGTCCCCTTTAAATACACTGGACGAGTTTTTATCTCGCCCCTTAACTTGTGAAGTGTAACTACCACAAGCCTAAAATACCATTAACAACTGTTTTTCACACCCCTTAATTTGTGAAATGTAATTTCCATCTCAGCCTTAAATACTCCTCACAAGGTTTTCTCGCACCCTTTACCTTGTGAAAATAATGTAACTTCAATCCCAGTCCAAAATATCCTTAACAAGGCTATAGACTTACACTCCTTTATACACCTTCTGAAATGTAACTTCCACCCCAACCCAAATACTCTTCACACGTTTCCTCATGCCCCCAATACTGTGTGAAATGTAACTTCCAGCTCAGCCGAAAATACTTGTTCACAAGGTTTTTCTCACACCCCTGCCCTTGTGAAATATATAACTTCCATCCAAGCGTTTGTAATCGTCATGCGTGGTCATGCTATATATACACCGCGGATCGCCACTTTGAACTTGACTAGTCTGCGCGCACTGCATAACCCTAGCTGAGTCAGCATGTATTTCGCAACGTGCGCAAGGCGTTCTCAAGATGGCGCCTTGGGTCTGATTAACGATTCCAAACTACAGTCAAACCTGTGTATAGTGACCACACAAGCGAAACATGAAAAGTGGCCATTGCAGACAGGTGACTTCTAAAGACGGGTTCCATTACATCAGTTTTATGTTTATGTTATGCAAGGGATCACTTTTGGTGGCCACCATAGGCAGGTTGGCTGCTATAGACAGGTGGCCACTAAGACAGGTTCGACTGCAAATTTTCGTCCACCCCAAAGCGTGAATTGTACCAACACTTTAAGCCAAGTGTTGCGTTCACCCGGATCCTTGATTGCAATACTTCGTCGGAAGTGTTGCAAAGGGGTGACAATGTGCCAGAGGCCTTCCGGGCGTTCCGACCTACCGTGCCCTTCCAGACGCAAGGCGTTCGCAATATGGCACCGTGCGTCTAATTCACGAATCTTGAACTACCTTTAAATATGCTCGGCAAGTTTTTGTCCACCCCCAAATGACATGTACCAACACTTGAAGCCAAATGTTGCGTTCACATGGCACGGATCCTTGATTACTATACTGCGTCGGAAGTGTTGCAAAGGGGTGACAATGTACCCGTGGCCTTCCGGGCGTTCCGACCTCCCGTGCCCTTCCAGACGCAAGGCGTTCGCAATATGGCACCGCGCGTCTAATTCACGAATGTTGAACTACCTTTAAATATGCTCGGCAAGTTTTCGTCCACCCCCAAATGACATGTACCAAGACTTCAAGCTATCAGTGTTGCGTTCATACGGGGTTTATACGGATCATTGATTGCTATAACTGCGTCTGCGGTGTAGGCAGGTGGTGACAATGTGACGATGGCCTCCCGGCTTTCGGGGTGTGATATGAACTACAGAGCACCATATTTTCCGGAGGGGCTGGTGCTGCCCTTTTTTGTATATGAGAAGTCATGCCCCCTCCCCTTCTCTTTGTATCGCTCTCTCTCCCTCCCCCCCCCCCCCTTCCCGGAAGCTACGAAACTACGCCACTGGTATAGGAAGTCATATAAAAACACACATTTACAGTTGGTTATGTCTGACTTACTATAGGAGTGACACTGGCTGTGTAATGTCAAAGTGTTTCATGGGAACACTATCTTGCAGAAGAGACTGTGTTCTAGTTTATAGTGTTCATCAGGCATCTGAGGGTGTTTCACAAAGATAAATGATAAATAATAAGAACTACAATATATTATGTGTTAAACCATGGTCTACATCTATGGAGTGCCATTTGTAAACTGATGGAGAAAGAATGTACACTTCTTACTTGTTAAATAAGTTGATGCAACACATTTGCTTAAGGCACCACATGAATGTCTGCCTTCGCAGCTGGTATAATTTGCCGGTTAGCAAGGATTAACGGTCATATCATTATAAATTAGCATTTCCTTCAATTGTATATACAAGCAGCACTTTATAGATGTAGACCATGGTTTAAACCGTGGTTTGTATAAACCATGGTTTGTATAAACCTCCTTTGTGAATTCGAGCCATATAAGTTCAAAATCAAACAAGTGCAAGTATTGGAGACTTCCAACAAAAAGAATACATCAATTATTTCAAGGCTCCTGGATTTTATCAAACTGTATGGCTTGTCAAAAGAACTATTTTGCAAATTTTAAAAAGAAACTAACGGCTCTCCATAACTGTTAGGTCCAACTTATAATTAGAAATGTGAACACCCGACACAATGAGCTGTGAAGAAACAGTTTATGACGTACATGATATGTAACATTCTTCAATCTCCATCGAGAAAATATATACATGTACATTATATGAATCACAGAATCAACGTAAAAAGGGTTTGGGCAAATAATCAATCGCGACCCTTACCCCCACCGCGACCATTACCCATTGCTAATGGAGTGTTGGAGGGGAAAAACGAAACAAAAATTTGTCATTTAGTCACCATCATTTCAATTATAATTTAAAGCGAGTGTACAGTAAACACAGACACCAATTGATCACGCAATTCGGAAGTTTGCACATGTGATTTAGATAGGACAGGGTCGATGCGATATGCATTAAAGGGATCGCCAGTTTCAAAACAAATGAAAAATCGTGATTAAAAAATCACGATGCATTATTACTTGAAGCTATCCTATTTCTCACTTAGTTTATAATTATCATGTGGTATGTATTGTAGAAATGTTGTTTTTTGTTAAAACAAATGAACATCGCTTGCATTATTATTTGAAGCTATATCATATTTTCACTTAGTTTATAATTATCATGTAGGTATGTGTTTTTAAATATTTTAATTGTTATATGTTACAGAGCTATTAAAGAAACCATGTATTACGCGTTATATAGATGCGTAGTAGTATTAGAATATCGCTTGTAATCATGGAAGATGCACATTTTAACTCCAATACAATTCGAATCCATTCATTTACCTGTTTCACATTATACAAATTTCGTCATTCCCTCCAATTATTATTGCAATTTCATGGTAAGATTAGCCTGGCATATAGGCAAAAGACCCCTCATTTCTGTATTTAACAAGAGGAAAAGATGTATTATACCATTTTCTAGAAGAAATATGTGATTGTTACCATCAATTATTGATGAAAAAGTGCAAAGTTATATTTGCTAATGTCGGTGGCTTGTATAAGTGATGAGTATGCGTCTAAAGCGGAAACCCCATCGGGTGTTTGAATTGAATTGCGATAAGACGCGAGAGTCGGATGTTTGATTTGGGTGAAAATTAATGATGCCCCAAATGCACAATGTGGGGTGCTGGTGCCCAATCTGTAGACTGCATATTTGATAACGTGTTTAATATTAAATCGTGCTGAATAGTTAACGTCAATTCGGATATTTACACCGCCATTTATTTGTAAACGTTCATTGCCCTCATGAACTTGCAACATGGGACCACGAATTAAATCTGTCTGTATTTTATGTTTGGCGTCTGGCTATAGGGGCCTTGCAAAGTTTTAAAAATCCAAACATCCAAATAAGATTTGGAAGTGGGTGGGTGGGTCCAGGGCCATTTGGGATTTTTTAAATATATATTTAAAAGATATACAAAAATTAAACAAAAAAATTGGAAAACCCCACCAAAAAATCAAGTATTTAGTGTCAAAAACTGCACTTTACTCGTCTAAAATCATATAATGAATTTGAAAAAGTCATTATATGATTTGAGTTTTCTGTCCATGTAGGAGATGGATTTCCAAGACAAACAAAAAGATTGGATAAGGGGGTGGGTGGGTTGAGCTCTATCCAAATTTTATTTGGATGATTGGAATTTGTTTAACTTTGCAAGCCTATGCAAGGGGGGCGTATATAGGGGGACGTTCCTCTCTGGGGGATGAGGTCTTTTGCCCGAATTTTCGAATGTTTACCTGACAAGCAAAACAAATTTCAATTGTTTAGTCCAAAATAACGCGATTTTGCCCGTATATGTGATGGTGTTGCCCGATAATAACATGACACTGCCCAAATATGACATGATTTTGCCCGAATGTGACACCTTTTTAGCCCGAATATGACACGCATTTGCCCGAATATGACACATTTTAGCCCGAATATTATGGCCGTTTTCAAAACTCCAGGGGGGCTGCAGCCCCCTGCCTCCTACGCCTTTGGGGCAGAAGCTTTTGCCCGAATAACTATACTTCCCGGTTTTCACCCGAAGTGCAAACAAAACAAATAAAAAGGTCTATACGCCAATTTGATGTCCTAACTGATACGTTGTTTATGGTAATTTATTCCCCGTTTATTCCGAAAATAACACGATTTACCCGAATATGAGACGGTTTTGTCCGAAAAGTACATTATATTGCCCTAAAATAACATGATTTTGCTCGAGTGTAACACACTCATCATGATGTACTCATCATGATGAGTATGTTACACTCGAGCAAAATCATGTTATGATATGATATAATTACGGATTAAGACGAAGAAAATGCCACAAATGAAGCATATGCTGTTTCTGATATTCCTTGTAAACTATATAATTGAAATCATAAAAGTCGCAAATTAGTTCAGTATTTTGTCATGTCTGTATAATATGAACATCCATAATTCCCAAAGTTCATTAAACTCACATTTTAAATCTGTTTCAATCAAAAATTGTTTTACCAGGAATTTCTAAATGAGTAGGTTTTATCAACAATAAATCACGACCAACATTCCAAGGTTAACCACTGCTTAGATTTGAAAAGAAATTATATGATACCGGAATAAGGAAATGATGTTCTGAGTCTAACTTTCCTCCGGAATCTTACACAATCCCAAATTCTGTCCTTACTTTACAAGTAAATGTAAATACAATATGAGTCCCAAGTTGTATTAAACTTATCGTTTCGTTTTATTTATTGGGTGATTTTTTTTTTTATGTAAAAAAAAAAAATCTATGTGTAGGTTTCATTCACGATATACTGTATAAGTCACAAACATTATTCCAAGAAAGTACGAATGCTTATGTTTATCTTTAATTCGATATGAAAATAATTAGATAATAGATTTCTAGGAAGGAAATAAAGTAATGGAAAAATATTCATATTTTAACATTCCATAAAGACGTAAAAATCCAAAATTCCACCAGTCATTTACAAGACAGTCTTATCCTTTTTTTTTTATTTCCCCCTAATCCATTTTTCGCGTCTGGGGAAGCGTTCAAAATAAAAGATCCAAATGAAAAAAGTCAGGGGAAATATCCGAGAGTAAGAGGAGAAAAATGCAAACAAAATCCTCTGTTGAAGAGAAGTAGAAGTTATTCTTTATATCGGTGTGACACCATGTCACACCGATGAAACGCTGTATGAATGGGTTCGGGAGAAAAGAGCCGGGGGAAAAAACATACTTCCCAAGTTGTATTAAACACACAATGTTTTGTTTACATACCCGGATGCTTTTTGTTAATAATGAAAATACATATTTTTTTATCAAAAAATCATATGAGTAATTTCTATCTACGATAAGTCACGAAAGACACGGATGCTTTTTGGTAATGAAAATACATATTTTTAAATAAAAAAATCATATGAGTAATTTCTATCTACGATAAGTCACGGAAAAAAACTCCAAGATAGTCAGCATAACCATTAATTTGATAACAATTATGTAATAACAGTTTTCTTGGAAGGAAATAAAATAATAGAAAGGTATACTGAAGTTCTCAAATTCCTTAAAAGTCGTAATAATACAAAATTCCGCCCATACTTTGTAAGTACAGTACAATATTATGTGAATAAACCATCGAATCTAATTTTCATTTTTTTTTTTTTTCTCCGGATGTTTTATGATTTATGTAAAGTACTTATTTTACTTATTCAACATTCCTGCGTGAATAAGTTCAATTAACATTCCACATTTAAACGGACATTTTCACAAACATGAATAAGTTATCCTTAACATGATGATATTCAACTAAGGTATACAATCTTGCTAGATTCATTCTGATAGTTGGTGAACGTTAATATTGTTTAAGATTCTGATCTTGTTAAATATTGTTTTCAAAGACGGAATCACACAGAAATATTAAATTGTAAAAACACAATTACAAAGACAATAAAATTATATAGCATAGATATATATTATCTGGTTTTTAAAAAACACAATGTCAATCATTAATTTTCACATTCGCACACAAAATCATTAAAAAGTTGTAAAATTGAAATTGTATTATGAACTTACCACAGCGATGGAAGGTTTATTTCAAGTAAAGTAATAATTTGGAGCAGTCTCAACTTCAAAAATGCCTTGTCACTTTCTGATTCAAGATGACACTCGAGATTTTATCTTTATCGCAGTCAAAGTTACGATTGGAAGTCGTAGTAGAACTCGCAGTATAAGTTGCAACGAAGTCTATATACGTTGCGGATGAGTGCGGTTGGGTGGAGTTAGAAAGACGGGAAAACTTCTTAGTGCGCGTGCGGCGGTGTCGGTGAAAAAAATGAACGAGATCCGGCTATTGCTGGCGTTTTTATACCATACGGAACCAGTTTTCGATCGCACATTTGAAGTGGCGACTTTACCAATTGAAAAATCTCCACCATCTCTATACCAATGCGAGGCGCCACGCATACAGTTGCACTATAGCAACGCATGGGAAGAATGGGGGCTGTGTGTTTCAATAATTTCCGTCCGGGGAAATTAAAGTGCTTCTTTTATCGTTTTAATAATAGTGATGATGATGATGACGATGAAGATGATGATGACGATGATGATGATGATGACGATGATGACGATGATGATGACGATGATGACGATGATGATGACGATGATGACGATGATGACGATGATGACGATGATGACGATGATGATGATGATGATGATGATGATGATGATGATGATGATGATGATGATGATGATGATGATGGTGATGGATGGATGGTGATGATGATGATAATGATAATAATAATAATAATAATAATAATAATACTTATACTATAACTAATAATAATAAATGATAATAGATTGAATTATGTGCAGCACTGAACATAGCATTATATAATTTGGTCATCAAGTACAGTTCAAACCCGCACAATTATCGTGTGCATCATCTCAACCCCCTGGGGAGCATACACGTGAAGTTTATGGATTGGATTTGGGTAAGATTTGTGATTAGGTTAAGGTAGGGGTTATTATTAGTGTTAGGTTCGAGTTTACTGTTATAAGGATGAATATATAAGTATTAAGCTTATAGTTAGTTTCACGTTTTAGTATTTGGGGTTCGTTTGGTTTCAGTTAATGTTTGTGTTATAGGGTTGAGATAATCTATAGATCGTTATAGGTTTAGGTTCAACATTATAGGGTTGTCGTTGTCAGGGTTTGGGCTTGGGTTAAAAATCGTTTTTGATTTACGAACATTCGAATTCGAGCAATAACGTCACCAGAACAGAATTTGTATGTTGCCGGATCGGACGCAAGCACGGAGGACAGTGTATCGTTGGGAGAAATGGAGTCTAAAACAACTACTGCCAATGACTGCAAGAAGAACTTGAATGAAACGTTGCAGAGATCGTCCACAAATATATTAGGCCTTGGGCTGACGATATTAAGAGAGTTAAGAGAAGGAATTCGGGGTGCAAAACACAGAAAGAGATAAATGTGAGGGTAGTTCGGTGTGCTCTTGTAAAGACCACAGCAGCGCTCTACCGCACCACCTGAATGTGACGATGATGATGATGATGATGATGGCGATGATGTTGATGATGATGATGACGACGATGACGACGATGACGATGGAGACGATGATGACAATGATGACGATGATGAGGATGATGATGATGATATCGTCTGAGAAATCTAGGAAGTCAGACAGCATCTTTTAAGTAATACATTGAATAGCCAGACAAAACGACTCTGTATGGGGTTTCCTTTAAAATATCTGACGTCATACTCGAAGTGGTAACTGGAAAAACAAGCGGAATAAATAGACTGATTGTTCGGTCTATACATTTAATTAATATCACGATATTAATGTTAAACACAAATATATTCAGAGGACCAGGGGGTGTTTCACAAAGATTCTAAGTTGAACTTAACTCTAAGTTGGACTTAAAAAGTATGGAAAGCCATTTGTAGCCTTGGAATAAAATATATTCAAAATCAAAAATGCAAGTATTTTATACTTTTTTATACTTAGGATCTTTGTGAAACACTCCCCAGAACTTTAACAGAAAATTATAATTTACACCAACCACAAAAATATAAATATATTGATTTCAGACTGAGCGAAATCGCTATTTCAAATGCAATAGGAGAAGGATATGAGAGATATATATATATCTATATACTATGTTAGAAAGTGGATGAGGAGCACAATGACGTGTGCCTATATCTCGTCTGTCGACAATGGTCCATTAAAAAGGAGACGCGGGGTTAAATTTGCTCCAGTTAATGCAACTAATGACATCCTTGCACTTTGAACGTCTACAGTACAGAAGACTTGCAGTGGCGTAGTCACGGGTTAGGGAGCCTAGGCACGGGTCGACTTGAAATCCAAATCTGAGGACAAATAACACAATCGAAATCAAAATATGGAACGTTCCATTTTCATATTAACCATAGGCATGTGTACAAAGTTGGCGAAAGAAACCTGCTTTTCTGTAAAAGTTGAACAAGTGGATTTAGGGCCTTTTTGGAATTAAAGGGAAAGTTGAGTTTTGGTAGAGAGGGCGCTAGACTACTTAATTGGTTTGTGAGGTAATGACGGCTGAAATATCCATAAATATAACAATTTGTAATAAACCCGGGGCCCCGGGTTTATTAGAGAATTTTGAACCAACCGTTAAAAATTCAAAAAAATGCTTCCTCTTTTCAAAAAAGTTACAAAATAGGTATTTAGATAGTTGTTGGTTATTTCTCTATCTAATCACTATTTCAACAAAGCATCACATGCACAATATTTTATTCAAAATGGTTGAAACCGATGAGTGTTTAGAGAGCGCCCTCTTACGTTTTAACGGCTCTTTTTGAATGATAACATGATCTTTACTACGTCATTTGTAATTTTGTGTTCCTTTCTAGTTATAACTATTAGTTTGTAATGTAATGATGCAGGTTTTGGTTACTAAAATTCAGTTTCACTAAAACTGTACTCTCCTTACCAGAACTCAACTATTCCTTTAAGCTCTTCATATTATAGGTATGTCTCTCTTCAAGAACACATTCGAGTTGGCTCCGTTACAGATTTCTGGGAAGCAGATCCATAATGCAAATTAATCAAACGTGGCATTATTTAGAGTGTCTTAAGTGTCGCATCAATATATCACCAAAGTCTGTTAGTCTTCATGTACGCGTAGAACCGGGACCGTGTCATATTTGGTCAAATTCATGTCATAATTATTCGGGCAGAATAATGTCACATTCGAGCCAAATAATGTCATATTCGGGCAAACTCATGTCATATTTGGGCAAATCGTATCATATTCAGGCAAACTTGTGCTCCATTCGTGCAAAATCACGTCATTCTTATAGGGCAATATAACGCCATGTTCGGGCAACACAGTCTGATATGTGGATAAAATCATGTTATTTCCAGGCTAAACCATCAAAAACATATCATGTTCTGGCATGAAGGTGGGGAACACCTTTTTTTTTCGGGTGGGGGAGGTGGGGGGGGGGGGGGGGGCGGCTCGTCAGGTGAGAATAATTCGGGTCTAAAAATAGTAATAAAAAGGATAATTATTCGGGGAAAAGACCTCAGCCCCCTGAAGAAGAAAAAATGTGCCCATACGCCTTTGTACTGTAACATGTAGGCTACTGTAACAAGAAGAAATCAATCTAATCTGAGTTATCTGAATATTGATTAAGTTTCGCATTCGACTATTTTGAAACGCACACATGCCGTTTACCACGTACAGAGGGGTGCGTGTTCAAAAGTGTTTTAAATTTGCTTTACGGCTTCTTATTCTTTCGTGTCCATCATCTATTCTACTCATCAAAATGTTCGCCAAGGTTTGGCGCAGTTCATTTTTTACAACGTCCCATCTCTGGTTTCGAACTCGGGACCTGACGATTGGAGCATGCTTTACCAATGCTGTCGCTCTACAAGGCTTCGTTTAAAATATCTGACTATTATTTTCGTTCATTTTTTTTTCAATTAATTGAAAAGCACAAGATCACCCCCCCCCCCCCCCCCCCCCCCCTCATCATTCCCAACCCCTGGCGCTCTGGGGGGCGTTGCATAAAACTCAAAACGCAAAGTTGCGTTTGATTTTCGACGCAAGTCACCAAAAATCAAACGCAACTTTGCGTTTAAACGCAACTCCGTTGCATAAAGACTTGAGTTTGAAATCAAACGCAACTTTGCGTTTGATATCAAACGCAACTTTGTGTCTGATCCATATCATAATTAAACTTGCGTTTGATATCAAACGCAAAGTTGCGTTTGATCCAGATGTTTATGCAACGGTCAATTGCGATCAAACGCAAAGTTGCGTTTGATTTTGCGTTCGATCAAACGCAAAATCAAACGCAACTTTGAGTTTTATGCAATGCCCCCCTGGTCACAAATTAAAAGAAGCGTTATTTCGTTTGATAATGGTTATTTTGTTTGAAAATACGTCGTTACGTTCAGTATTTTTCCATTTTCATTACTAAATGCACTCTCAGGATTTTTGCAGCCCAAATATGTTTTTGTTTTTTATAAATAACGAACGTTATGGTTCGAAAATATTTTCCTGATTTTTTTTGTTAAACACGTCGTTACGTTCAGTATTTTTGTTTTCATTACCTAATGCACTCGCAGGCTTTTTTTTTTTTTTTTAAATAATGGCAATTGGTTGGAGTCTGATTCGAATAATCCTGGGCCCTTCTCAAATGTTTTTTTTTTACTATACATTATTCGGTGTTGTATTTGTCAGTGTTTTCATAAATAAGGACAAGGACTTTATCTATATATAATATAATGCATTATGCATACACTCTAAAAACACCCGGGTCAGAATTGACCCGGAAAAGAGTCCGTTGGGGCCACACTCCGTTCAGGGTAGAAAAATGACTCGGAATAGGGTCACGAAGACCCGGAATGGGGTCACATCTGACCCCATTCCGAGTCATGTTTTGACCCGGAATGGAGTGTGGCCCCAACGGACTCTTTTCTGGGTCAGTCTGACCCGGGTGTTTTTAGAGTGTACATACATGGATAAAAACGCAGAACAGTTATATTATGGCTCCTGACCTACATTAGATGCCGAATTGGTCTGAGCTGCTTCCCAAACGTGTTTCGTGTGCATGCAACTCCTTGTATCTTGCTTTAATTTGTTTAAGGCAGTGATATCGTGTTAATATCGATCGATCGCAGCTGATCGATCTACTTCGTGACCGATACATTTACCCAATCACTTGCTGCTGCTGCTGTTGTTGTTGTTGTTGGGTTTTGTTGCGTGTGTAGGTTTTTTTTGGGGGGCTGTCGTTTTTTCGCATGACTTGTCAATTGTGAGGCCTGCGCATATCAATTAGCCCATATTCTCCAGGCAACCAGACCTTCGCTTCTCGTCATCTTTCGTGCGACCTTTTTTTGAGAAGAGATGACACCTTTATCATCCTTGTTTAAAGGTGGCAGGGGTGTCGATCCTGGGGGGCAGGGGGGGCGGTCGACCCCCCATGGAAAATATTGGGGGGGCGAACATATCATTTCGCCCCCCCCCCCCCCCCCCAATAATTCCGAAAATGAGGAAGAAAAAAATCGAGTGATATAATGCCAAAGAGGGGAAAGACATATTTATCAATAATTAATCTTCAAAATAGCCGTTTTTTAGTTTGAAAAGGACTGTAAATCTCTTTTTTGCCGCGCGCTTCGCGCGCATACAGTTTCTCATATTGCAAGTTTCATTTGGGTTGCGGGAACTCACCTTTTGAAATGTGTTGGGCAGCGTAATTTCTCAAACGCACACCTCAAACGAAGTTTATTAAACCCTCATCTATAGATAGCACACCGTCACAGAAAATAAAATAATCTCGGTACATATGCGCTGAACGCAAATCAAATTGGAATATCATGTCCCCCCACATTTGAAAAAGGAGCAGATTGTCCCCCTCCCTTTGTCATTATGTATGTTTGGTTCCATACCTATATACTTCATATTACGTGAAATTTCTGTCTCAGGTGTGCACCAAATCGCACAATTTCACGCCCAAAAATACAAAAGCTCCCTACTGTGGGAGGGGGACACCCCCTCCCACACCCTCCCCCGCTCGGTCGTTTCATGGGAGCCCAATGCCCTAGACTATATCGATGGCTCTATAGTATACATGATCACGTGGATCCATCTCATGCAAGGCTCAGTCTTTTCCTCGCTATGCCCTTTAAAAATACGTTATGAGTAGGTTCACTATTTTATACAATTTTAACACCCATGCTAGGAGCAAATGTCTGAAATATAAAAGCTTCCGGGGGCTCCGCCCCCTGGACCCCCATTATTGTCCCTAAATATGGGTGCCCCCCAAAGTCAGGTCTTCGAGCCATCAAGACACTTTCAATGAGCGCATAATAAAACTTCCGGGCATGCCAATGTGGGGCTTTTAGCTCTCTCAGTGGTCACTCTGGAAAATTTTTCAAATTTCGCCCCCCCAATCTCAAAAACGGATCGACACCCCTGAAAGGTGGTTTTTATATTAAAGGTGATTCGGAAATCAGACGCGCGGTGCCATCTTGTGAACGCCTTGCGCATGCGCACGGTGAGAAATACACACACACAGGCTCGGCGTTTAAAATGGCGAACCGCCACTTTCCAACCAAAACCAGGTTTTTTATTGAATTAATGATGAGATACCTAGATCAACATAATCATCAACTCGCATTTGGCATTTGATGGCTAAACTTTTTGTCGAATGATGACTGGAAAGATACATTTTTTTTTTAAAGCTTATGGAAGGTCGTACAATATCAAGAAATATCTAATAAATGTTTGAATTTGAGTGGAAATCTGAAACATTTATATGAATTGTAACAAACTTTCAAACAACTTGAATATAATAAGAACAAAATTAGATATTCTCATTCGGGTGTGTGATGGGAAGATGTATCGCCTTATAGTAATGTTCAGTTAAATGAACCATGCAGTTCCAAACAGATCTATGTATTATGTATCGTTTTTTGCGAGGCTTCGTAAGCATGTGTATAATATAGATGATGATGATGATGAATGGTTGAAACACGATTTATCATTATCATTCGTATTTCAGACGCCTGTTTGTATAATGTCCTCATGTTTCTTTCATCAATGTATGTTAGATAATGGCAGCGGCATGCATGGGCGTAGGGGCACTTTTTTCTTAGGGGGGCTGTGATCTTTTGCCCGAATAATTATCCTTACCGCTTTATTTATAAGGTTTCTGCCTTTTTGATGGCCGAAAATGATGTGATTTTGATTGTTTAGTCGGAAAATAACATGAATGTGCGACGGTTTAGCCCGAAAATGACGTTATATTGCCCCTAAAATGACGTTATATTGCCCCTAAAATGACATGACTTTGTCCGAATGCAACATTAGTTTGCCCGAATATGACATGAGTTTGCCCGAATAAGATAATTATGGTTTTGCCCGAATAAGACATTGTTTTGCCCGAAAAAGATATGAAGTGGTTTTGCCCAAATTTGCGGGTGCGTTTTGCCGGAATATGCATGGTCGTTTTCAAAACTTCAGGAGATGTAGCCCCCCCCCCCCCCCCCCCCTCCCTCCCCCAGTCCCCCGCCTAATACGCGTATGGGCAACGGAACGGGTGGAGGGTGCGCTGAACAGTTTTGAGACACGTTTTCATACAATGTTACTAAGAAACACTTATCATAATTATTAAGAATAATTTATAAGAATATCATGTTTCCTCATTCTATCTTCAATAACCCCGAAGTAAATATGGATTATGTTCATACTAATTGATTAGGGTATTGTGTGCGGTCGTGTGCGGTGCATAACCACAGAAATCGTTAATTTTAATCATGATTATTATGTTTTACGTCATGTATATTTCAAATTTGCATTCAAAATCATACCTCGGTTTAATACTAGATACTCAAGATTATGTGCACTACTAGTAGTCAACGAGTGAAAATATTGATGAATTGCAGAAAATATGGTGGGGTTATACAACAAAACGAACATAATGTTTTAGCTATAATTTATTTTCAGCTGTTTTACCTGTGTCGATAGCATAATAATAATTCATGCAATTATATCACTTAATTTACATGTATGTATCGATAGAAAAACAATAACACAAATTTTACCGATGACCAATATAATTCACGGCAAATTCGCAATGTTATTAATGTGTTATCATTATATCTCATTCTCTAATTATAATATTTATATTAATGAAACTTCGTTACAAATCGTGATTTCATCTCAGCTATTTTGCTATGTTGATGTTTGTAAATACCGCGGCAATTCATTGTACATAACCACTGCAATGCAGCTATGGTAGCTACAAATGTGACATTTTGTTTGTTGAATAAAATACCATCATTATTATAATTATACATTTTTTTTTCTTCAGATTCAGATTCAAATTCATATGTTATTGTCTTCAAAACATAAAACAATCGAACACTATTTTAAACACGGTATGTACATAGAACATTTGGAATTAAATATGTATAATATACTAACAACAAAAGTGACAAAAGTTGTATTAATAAAACATTAGTATATCCGCATGTGGGACTGTCTATACTCGGACAAGCTAGAAAGCAATACTGAACTGAATACACGGCTGGAACAACTGAAACAACTGGCGAGCGAGACTACTTCAACACGAGTAGCGAGTCTCGCGGCTGTAGCCCCACATGTATCATAAATTATGTTCGACTATTCTTTCACCAGCCGTTTCTGCACATTCAGCCGTGAGGACTTTTCAAAAGACTGGGGGAAAAATCCGGAACTAACTAAATGTAGATTTTTAAACGTATTTTAAGATATATATAAATCAGGCGATAAATCTCGTTGAATAATGGAATAACCCCTTCTCGAGAGATAAGATAATCTATCATCAATATGACAAGTCGCGTGTCTGCGGTTCCGCGCCGATATCATGTATTCCACATACTAAGAATCTTGCTCTACGATTGGTCAAAAGTTAATCACGTGATGAAACATAGTTTCGCCCATCATTGATGGGAGAAGAAAAGTTTGTTACACTCGGTACTATCTTGGGTGAAAGTTCGTTACACTGTGAACTATCTTCGGTGAAAGTGCGTTGCACTGGGTACTATCTTCAACACAGCAGGCCACCATGCGCGGCCACCGCGGTGATGTACGTACGTAAGTACTGCATGCACTGCCCATAGAGACGCGTGTTATGAAAGCTTCCTGCGAGCGGAGGTTTTGTTTTAGCTTGCGAAAGATGCTCGACGAGATTAGATGCTCGACGAAACAGTTAGATTGTCTCGTAGATTGTCTCGTAGACCCTACCAGTGAAATGTTTCCGATGTGGAATATAAAGCAAATACTCACCTTTTGGTTTCAGGCTATGGCAAACTATCACTTCCTCGGCGATCTGAATGTATACGCTATATCTTTCCTCAGCTTCGCTTCGGAAAGATAGCTACATCCAGATCGCCTCGGAAGGGATAGTTTGTCCCATCACCTTCACCAACGGTAAGTATTTTGCTTACTAACCCCGATACACACGAGTACCAGTGGCATAGCCTATGTGGGGGGGGGGGGGGCATGGGGGCACGTACCACGTCCCCCCCCCCCCCCCCCCCGCGACTACGGTTCTGTGGCGACGGAAACCTTCTTGATATTATAATCAGACCCCGAGACTTGAACATACAAGCACCAGTGACGTAGCCCCCAGGGGGCACATGGCACGTGCCCCCACCCCCCCCCCCCTGGACCCCCATTATTGTCCCTAAATATGGGTGCCCCCCAAAGTCAGGTCTTCGAGCCATCAAGACACTTTCAATGAGCGCATAATAAAACTTCCGGGCATGCCAATGTGGGGCTTTTAGCTCTCTCAGTGGTCACTCTGGAAAATTTTTCAAATTTCGCCCCCCCAATCTCAAAAACGGATCGACACCCCTGAAAGGTGGTTTTTATATTAAAGGTGATTCGGAAATCAGACGCGCGGTGCCATCTTGTGAACGCCTTGCGCATGCGCACGGTGAGAAATACACACACACAGGCTCGGCGTTTAAAATGGCGAACCGCCACTTTCCAACCAAAACCAGGTTTTTTATTGAATTAATGATGAGATACCTAGATCAACATAATCATCAACTCGCATTTGGCATTTGATGGCTAAACTTTTTGTCGAATGATGACTGGAAAGATACATTTTTTTAAAAAGCTTATGGAAGGTCGTACAATATCAAGAAATATCTAATAAATGTTTGAATTTGAGTGGAAATCTGAAACATTTATATGAATTGTAACAAACTTTCAAACAACTTGAATATAATAAGAACAAAATTAGATATTCTCATTCGGGTGTGTGATGGGAAGATGTATCGCCTTATAGTAATGTTCAGTTAAATGAACCATGCAGTTCCAAACAGATCTATGTATTATGTATCGTTTTTTGCGAGGCTTCGTAAGCATGTGTATAATATAGATGATGATGATGATGAATGGTTGAAACACGATTTATCATTATCATTCGTATTTCAGACGCCTGTTTGTATAATGTCCTCATGTTTCTTTCATCAATGTATGTTAGATAATGGCAGCGGCATGCATGGGCGTAGGGGCACTTTTTTCTTAGGGGGGCTGTGATCTTTTGCCCGAATAATTATCCTTACCGCTTTATTTATAAGGTTTCTGCCTTTTTGATGGCCGAAAATGATGTGATTTTGATTGTTTAGTCGGAAAATAACATGAATGTGCGACGGTTTAGCCCGAAAATGACGTTATATTGCCCCTAAAATGACGTTATATTGCCCCTAAAATGACATGACTTTGTCCGAATGCAACATTAGTTTGCCCGAATATGACATGAGTTTGCCCGAATAAGATAATTATGGTTTTGCCCGAATAAGACATTGTTTTGCCCGAAAAAGATATGAAGTGGTTTTGCCCAAATTTGCGGGTGCGTTTTGCCGGAATATGCATGGTCGTTTTCAAAACTTCAGGAGATGTAGCCCCCCCCCCCCCCCCCCCCCTCCCTCCCCCAGTCCCCCGCCTAATACGCGTATGGGCAACGGAACGGGTGGAGGGTGCGCTGAACAGTTTTGAGACACGTTTTCATACAATGTTACTAAGAAACACTTATCATAATTATTAAGAATAATTTATAAGAATATCATGTTTCCTCATTCTATCTTCAATAACCCCGAAGTAAATATGGATTATGTTCATACTAATTGATTAGGGTATTGTGTGCGGTCGTGTGCGGTGCATAACCACAGAAATCGTTAATTTTAATCATGATTATTATGTTTTACGTCATGTATATTTCAAATTTGCATTCAAAATCATACCTCGGTTTAATACTAGATACTCAAGATTATGTGCACTACTAGTAGTCAACGAGTGAAAATATTGATGAATTGCAGAAAATATGGTGGGGTTATACAACAAAACGAACATAATGTTTTAGCTATAATTTATTTTCAGCTGTTTTACCTGTGTCGATAGCATAATAATAATTCATGCAATTATATCACTTAATTTACATGTATGTATCGATAGAAAAACAATAACACAAATTTTACCGATGACCAATATAATTCACGGCAAATTCGCAATGTTATTAATGTGTTATCATTATATCTCATTCTCTAATTATAATATTTATATTAATGAAACTTCGTTACAAATCGTGATTTCATCTCAGCTATTTTGCTATGTTGATGTTTGTAAATACCGCGGCAATTCATTGTACATAACCACTGCAATGCAGCTATGGTAGCTACAAATGTGACATTTTGTTTGTTGAATAAAATACCATCATTATTATAATTATACATTTTTTTTTCTTCAGATTCAGATTCAAATTCATATGTTATTGTCTTCAAAACATAAAACAATCGAACACTATTTTAAACACGGTATGTACATAGAACATTTGGAATTAAATATGTATAATATACTAACAACAAAAGTGACAAAAGTTGTATTAATAAAACATTAGTATATCCGCATGTGGGACTGTCTATACTCGGACAAGCTAGAAAGCAATACTGAACTGAATACACGGCTGGAACAACTGAAACAACTGGCGAGCGAGACTACTTCAACACGAGTAGCGAGTCTCGCGGCTGTAGCCCCACATGTATCATAAATTATGTTCGACTATTCTTTCACCAGCCGTTTCTGCACATTCAGCCGTGAGGACTTTTCAAAAGACTGGGGGAAAAATCCGGAACTAACTAAATGTAGATTTTTAAACGTATTTTAAGATATATATAAATCAGGCGATAAATCTCGTTGATAATGGAATAACCCCTTCTCGAGAGATAAGATATCTATCATCAATATGACAAGTCGCGTGTCTGCGGTTCCGCGCCGATATCATGTATTCCACATACTAAGAATCTTGCTCTACGATTGGTCAAAAGTTAATCACGTGATGAAACATAGTTTCCGCCCATCATTGATGGGAGAAGAAAAGTTTGTTACACTCGGTACTATCTTGGGTGAAAGTTCGTTACACTGTGAACTATCTTCGGTGAAAGTGCGTTGCACTGGGTACTATCTTCAACACAGCAGGCCACCATGCGCGGCCACCGCGGTGATGTACGTACGTAGTACTGCATGCACTGCCCATAGAGACGCGTGTTATGAAAGCTTCCTGCGAGCGGAGGTTTTGTTTTAGCTTGCGAAAGATGCTCGACGAGATTAAGATGCTCGACGAAACAGTTAGATTGTCTCGTAGATTGTCTCGTAGACCCTACCAGTGAATGTTTCCGATGTGGAATATAAAGCAAATACTCACCTTTTGGTTTCAGCTATGGGCAAACTATCACTTCCTCGGCGATCTGAATGTATACGCTATATCTTTCCTCAGCTTCGCTTCGGAAGATAGCTACATCCAGATCGCCTCGGAAGGGATAGTTTGTCCCATCACCTTCACCAACGGTAAGTATTTTGCTTACTAACCCCCGATACACACGAGTACCAGTGGCATAGCCTATGTGGGGGGGGGGGGGGGGCCATGGGGCACGTACCACGTCCCCCCCCCCCCCCCCCCCCGCGACTCGGTTCTGTGGCGACGGAAACCTTCTTGATATTATAATCAGACCCCGAGACTTGAACATACAAGCCACCAGTGACGTAGCCCCCAGGGGCACATGGCACGTGCCCCCACCCCCCCCCCCCTGGACCCCCATTATTGTCCCTAATATGGGTGCCCCCCCAAAGGTCAGGTCTTCGAGCCATCAAGACACTTTCAATGAGCGCATAATAAACTTCCGGGCATGCCAATGTGGGGCTTTTAGCTCTCTCAGTGGTCACTCTGGAAAAATTTTCAAATTTCGCCCCCCCAATCTCAAAAACGGATCGACACCCCTGAAAGGTGGTTTTTATATTAAAGGTGATTCGGAAATCAGACGCGCGATCAGACGCGCGGTGCCATCTTGTGACGCCTTGCGCATGCGCACGGTGAGAAATACACACACACAGGCTCGGCGTTTAAAATGGCGAACCGCCACTTTCCAACCAAAACCAGGTTTTTTATTGAATTAATGATGAGATACCTAGATCAACATAATCATCAACTCGCATTTGGCATTTGATGGCTAAACTTTTTGTCGAATGATGACTGGAAAGATACATTTTTTTTAAAAGCTTATGGAAGGTCGTACAATATCAAGAAATATCTAATAAATGTTTGAATTTGAGTGGAAATCTGAAACATTTATTGAATTGTAACAAACTTTCAACAACTTGAATATAATAAGAACAAAATTAGATATTCTCATTCGGGTGTGTGATGGGAAGATGTATCGCCTTATAGTAATGTTCAGTTAAATGAACCATGCAGTTCCAAACAGATCTATGTATTATGTATCGTTTTTTGCGAGGCTTCGTAAGCATGTGTATAATATAGATGATGATGATGATGAATGGTTGAAACACGATTATCATTATCATTCGTATTTCAGACGCCTGTTTGTATAATGTCCTCATGTTTCTTTCATCAATGTATGTTAGATAATGGCAGCGGCATGCATGGGGCGTAGGGGCACTTTTTTCTTAGGGGGGCTGTGATCTTTTGCCCGAATAATTATCCTTACCGCTTTATTTATAAGGTTTCTGCCTTTTTGATGCCGAAAATGATGATGATTTTGATTGTTTAGTCGGAAAATAACATGAATGTGCGACGGTTTAGCCCGAAAATGACGTTATATTGCCCCTAAAATGACGTTATATGCCCCTAAAATGACATGACTTTGTCCGAATGCAACATTAGTTTGCCCGAATATGACATGAGTTTGCCCGAATAAGATAATTATGGTTTTGCCCGAATAAGACATTGTTTTGCCCGAAAAAGATATGAAGTGGTTTTGCCCAAATTTGCGGGTGCGTTTTGCCGGGAATATGCATGGTCGTTTCAAAACTTCAGGAGATGTCGCCCCCCACCCCCCCCCCCCCCCCCCCCCCTCCCTCCCCCAGTCCCCCGCCTAATACGCGTATGGGCAACGGAACGGGTGGAGGGTGCGCTGAACAGTTTTGAGACACGTTTTCATACAATGTTACTAAGAAACACTTATCATAATTATTAAGAATAATTATAAGAATATCATGTTTCCTCATTCTATCTTCAATAACCCGAAGTAAATATGGATTATGTTCATACTAATTGATTAGGGTTATTGTGTGCGGTCGTGTGCGGTGCATAACCACAGAAATCGTTAATTTTAATCATGATTATTATGTTTTACGTCATGTATATTTTCAAATTTGCATTCAAAATCATACCTCGGTTTAATACTAGATACTCAAGATTATGTGCACTACTAGTAGTCAACGAGTGAAAATATTGATGAATTGCAGAAAATATGGTGGGGTTATACAACAAAACGAACATAATGTTTTAGCTATAATTTATTTTCAGCTGTTTTACCTGTGTCGATAGCATAATAATAATTCATGCAATTATATCACTTAATTTACATGTATGTATCGATAGAAAAACAATAACACAAATTTTACCGATGACCAATATAATTCCACGGCAAATTCGCAATGTTATTATTGTGTTATCATTATATCTCATTCTCTATTATAATATTTATATTAATGAAACTTCGTTACAAATCGTGATTTCATCTCAGCTATTTTGCTATGTTGATGTTTGTAAATACCGCGGCAATTCATTGTACATAAACCACTGCAATGCAGCTATGGTAGCTACAAATGTGACATTTTTGTTTGTTGAATAAAATACCATCATTATTATAATTATACATTTTTTTTTCTTCAGATTCAGATTCAAATTCATATGTTATTGTCTTCAAAACATAAAACAATCGAACACTATTTAAACACGGTATGTACATAGAACATTTGGAATTAAATATGTATAATATACTAACAACAAAAGTGACAAAAGTTGTATTAATAAAACATTAGTATATCCGCATGTGGGACTGTCTATACTCGGACAAGCTAGAAAGCAATACTGAACTGAATACACGGCTGGAACAACTGAAACAACTGGCGAGCGAGACTACTTCAACACGAGTAGCGAGTCTCGCGGCTGTAGCCCCACATGTATCATAAATTATGTTCGACTATTCTTTCACCAGCCGTTTCTGCACATTCAGCCGTGAGGACTTTTCAAAAGACTGGGGGAAAAATCCGGAACTAAGTAAATGTAGATTCTTAAACGTATTTTGAGATAATATATAAATCAGGCGATAAATCTCGTTGAATAATGGAATAACCCCTTCTCGAGAGATAAGATAATCTATCATCAATATGACAAGTCGCGTGTCTGCGGTTCCGCGCCGATATCATGTATTCCACATACTAAGAATCTTGCTCTACGATTGGTCAAAAGTTAATCACGTGATGAAACATAGTTTCGCCCATCATTGATGGGAGAAGAAAAGTTTGTTACACTCGGTACTATCTTGGGTGAAAGTTCGTACACTGTGAACTATCTTCGGTGAAAGTGCGTTTGCACTGGGGTACTATCTTCAACGCAGCAGGCCACCATGCGCGGGCCACCGCGGTGATGTACGTACGTAAGTACTGCATGCACTGCCCATAGAGACGCGTGTTATGAAAGCTTCCTGCGAGCGGAGGTTTTGTTTTAGGTTGCGAAAGATGCTCGACGAGATTAGATGCTCGACGAAACCGTTAGATTGTCTCGTAGATTGTCTCGTAGACCCTACAGTGAAATGTTTCCGATGTGGAATATAAAGCAAATACTCACATTTTGGTTTCAGGCTATGGCAAACTATCACTTCCTCGGCGATCTGAATGTATACGCTATATCTTTCTCAGGCTCGCTTCGGAAAGATAGCTACATCCAGATCGCCTCGGAAGGGATAGTTTGTCCCATCACCTTCACCAACGGTAAGTATTTTGCTTACTAACCCCGATACACACGAGTACCAGTGGCATAGCCTATGTGGGGGGGGCATGGGGGCACGTACCACGTCCCCCCCCCCCCCCCCCCCCCCCACCCCCCCCCCCCCGCGACTACGGTTCTGTGGCGACGGAAACCTTCTTGATATTATAATCAGACCCCGAGACTTGAACATACAAGCACCAGTGACGTAGCCCCCAGGGGGCACATGGCACGTGCCCCCCCCCCCCCCAACACACACACAAAACACAAAATAGCTATATGCGATTTACTCAATGGTGTCTGCTTTACAAATTGCATGTGTTAGTGTAACTGATAGATCATGATGATAGTAATTTGAGATTATTATGATGATATTGGCTTCATCAACGGTTAAAACATAAAAATACAAACGAATATCGGCACTGAGGCTATTTTCATCAAGTTTGAGGCTAGAAAATAGTTAAGTTGGGATTATTATAACGTCATCAATTGATATGAAAATAGACGGATTACCACGCAGCAATTTAAGATTGATGTCTTATTTTTCTGATAC